>WEKX01008957.1:0-44680 GCA_013390025.1 Pitta sordida | reverse complement strand
GCCGCCCCGCCGCCCCCCGCCGCCCCCCGCTACTGACGCCGGTCGGGCGAGGGGCGCCGCAGCCCCGCTCCCCGAGTGAGGCCCGTCTCGGGAGGGAGATGGCCAGCATGCCGAGGCCCCCGTCCCCGAGACTGCCCCAAGTCTGGTGTTTTTTAAGCAGGCGCATCAGTTTTGCCAGCGAAACATGGATGTGCGTAGGATCGCATTGCTGGGGCTTGTGGAATTGTTTTCCTTTTTGTTGTTGGGTTTTTGTTGGTTTTGTTGTTTGTTTTTTTTTTCCCCCGAGGGAACAAGGAGAATGAGTGGCGTGGGCTTTGGTTTTCCCCTCTTGAAGTGAATTTTTGAGGTCTTGATTTGGGCTTGACTCCACTTACCCAATTAGAGATGCACAGGAGCACTCGTGTGGAAAGTTGGTGGCGTGTTCTCTACAATTTAACTTAGGGTCCCAGGTTTCTCGTTCCCACATCCATTTCAAAGACATTGTACTGCGACAGCAATGGTGTGCTTTGTCCTTTTTTTATTGTATTTTTTTTTAAATTCAATGGACTGCAACAATACGATTCACTGTTGTGAGCACCTGTCAAACTCGTGACAGGCTTGCTTGCCCATCCCACCTTCGCAGGCAGTCTGTTTTGGGGCTGGATCTGGGGCTGGACTGGGCTGCTCTGCGTTTTGTCATTCAGCACACTTTGATACCGCGCCCCGCTCCCCAGGCTCGCATGTAGATCCGGTCTGGCTAATAGCAGCCAATAGGGACTTCTGCAAGGATGTTTTTGCTTAAAATAGACTGGTGACTTCTTTTCACACGACTGACAAGTCTAAAACCCGGACGAAGGAGGAGTTAAAATATTTGCTGATGCTGCGTTTATCAGGAGAACTTTGGTAACACCTTCGAGTCATGCACTGTGAAGTATAAGCCGGTGTTCGTCTCATACACAGTTCTGTATTTTCAGATTTAGGGAGCAGATGCTGGTTTGGATGACCTTCTCACTGAGGAGTGACGATGCGATAGCGGAGAGGGTGTCCTCAGTAACGAATGAAAACAAGTGCCTTAGTTCAGCTCTCCTTATGTTACATTTTGCACCACATTTCTCAAGTATTTATAATTTATTCAGCTTATTTTGCTACATATTTTTCTGTATTTGTCTGTTGCTGGGAAAGGACTTTGTTGTGCACACAGCTGGACTTTATAGCACTGGACACTTGAAATGGTTTTACAGTCTTCACTCTCGCACTGCAAGCCTAGAGGTTGACTACTACTGGTGTCCCAAGTCCTGAAATTCAGCAAAAAGTACCAATGCAAAAGCGTTTGTAAGAATAAAAAAAAAGTTAAAAAATACACTTTTTTTTTTTTTTTTTTTAAATAGCAGAATGTAACAGGATACTTCCTAGTTTTTCAGCCTGGTTATACTTTTGCCCTAATGTGTATGGTACCAAGGCGCTCACACTGCTGGTGTGCCCCACTCTGACGGGGATGTTTCCTGTCTGTAAGCAGCTTTTAGGGCTGTTGTTGGGAATTAGTTGTCCTGCCAGAGCCATGAGGCAAATCGCCCTGGAGGTCCATGACAGCTACTTGTGACAGGCATCTTGTGCAGAGCCGTGATGTGAGGCAGCTTTACTAGCATGGGTGGAAAATAGGTGGGTTTCATCCGAGTTTTGTTCATGGTCTTCTGCAGCTTTGACCCTACTTGTTTTCTTTTGATACAGTATCTAAAAATACAGCTTAATTTTTGTTACTGAAAGAATATTGTCAGACTGCAGGAAACGTCCTGACATGGATGTATATTCTTCAGTAAGACTTTGCAATACAGTATTATTTTCCTTTTTTAAAACAGAGCATACTGTGAAATTCTCATGTCTTCTCAAAGGACATTATGAGAACATTAGAAAAAACAGCTTCTTTGTAAATTTTCCTGTACTTAAAAATACTTTCAAGTCTATAGATAACCTTCCTTTTGACATAGCTGGAACAGACCCAGAGCTAGCAGGGAGTCTGTTGAGGGAAAGACTTGAAGCAGAGGGAGCTTCAAACTAAAGGTCCTACAGTTTTGCTAACATGCACACTGCTTCTGAAACACAGCCTGTCCTTCCTCCCTAAAAAACCTGCACAAAACTACAGTGTGAGAATATAGCCAGAGACAAGGAGGTGCTTGATTGCTTCAGAAACCATCCTGCTGTTAGACTGTACCAGTTGCTTTGACAACACACAGAGGAAAAGCTCTGTGCAGGCACAGAAGGTCGTACCATTGCTTTCCAAGTTACATGTAAACTCTTGCCAAAACGATGAGAGGTTTTAAGGAGGAATGACAGCCTCTACTACATCCCACGCAAGTTTGTTTTAAGTCTATCATGCATTACAGGATTACGGGATGTTACATGGAATAATCTGGTATTAATTAGCCTTTCTTCAGATTGTTGTGTCAATGAAATAGAGTGCTCTTAAGCTGATGTGTAATGCTAACGGTGTCAGGATTGATGCTTCATTTAACTACAGTGTCATGCTTGGGATTTCTGGAGCCCATTCCTTGTTCTGTGCTTTGTTTATTAATTGCTTCAGAGAAGCAGGAAACATCACTATAAAAAGGAGGGAGCTTTCCTTAAACAGAATTTAAAGGAGTAGCCATGTACTGACAGCTGCGACTGAGCAGAGGTGCTGAGCCCTTGAAGAATCCCAGAATAGCTGTGCTTATTGATAGGAGGGCTAGAAATGTTCTCTGGTGTGGTGCAAGCTACGGGCAATGGGTGTGAAACATCGACATCCAGGACATGTGACGTTGCTGGGGGCTCTTCAGACGTGCTTTGAAATCCGAAATGCAAGAAAGTACTTGCTGAGGACAACCTGTAAAGTCTTTTCAATGCTCCAGAAAATCTGTGCCAATCTAAAATCCTGCAAATCGTGTTAATTAAAGCACAGTGTTTTTGTGCTTTGATAACAGGTAAAATACTTTCATTTGTTATAAAGAACTACTTTTTGTGAAAGAAAGGGGATAAGATAAGAATCAAACATACTTTTTAATTGATTACATTCTTGTGCTTTTAAGATTTTATTGCAGTATAGACTTCCAAAGCAGGTTTCAAAGACAGCCTACACACAGTTGCCTGTAGTTTCATAGCTGAGGTTACTGAGGGCTATGGAAATGCAAAGCTTTACCAAAAATGACACTGGCCAGCAGTGTAAACATCCAAACTGGACGATGTGCGTACCGAAGGATTGCAGCCTCGCGTTGGCAAAACACAGGGGTGCTGCTCATGGTCATAGTGGCATAATTCCAGCATTGTTCTCAAAGAAATAGGTTCAAAATGAAGTATTTAGTTCTAATTCTGTAATATCAGTCTAGTAGAGTAAAATGTTAAGTGAAGCACCCTTCTTGTTTGGTTGCATTACTGTTAATGTATTTTATAAAGATTCAAAGGGGGATGTGCTCATAAATGTGCTCCTTCCCCTAACTTAAATAAGAAATTATAAAGGTTTATTGCTCTTTTGGAAAAACTTCAGCTCCAAAGATTTTATTTTTAAGCAGATTCCTGTCCCCTCGCCATGGTTTAAGGGCTTAGGGGAGAAATAGCTGCCAAGTTGTTTTATAGGTATATATAAACAAACAAAAAATTATATAGTTGACACTCTATAGGGGTAACTGTGAAAGACATCAAAGTTAAATCTTCCTTAAGCAATTTTTTTGCCATGTACAATTGCATTTAAATTCAGATTTAAATGATTTGGGACTGTGAAGCTAAATTTACTTTGGTGTCATGAAGATCTGGAAACTTGCGTAAAAACTCCTGTTTTATTTAAAGTCAGGGCTTTCAGTCAGTACTTGGACAGTCTAGCTTCTGCTCCCATTGGCTTCCCTGGGACTTGGATGCAGCCCAAAGTACTGCAGGAAGGTAGGGGCAATGATCTAGGTTTAATTGTCTGTTCTGTTCAGAGTCTTGTGTTATGGGGTTAGGATAACATGGCGCTGTGATGAATGTTCATCTGTCAAGAGTTCAAAATCTGCTGTCTATGCGTGGCAGTAATTAAATCACCTTAATTGTTTTTTCATGATTCCTTTTAAGAGAGGGAAAATTACTTGCCTTGGATTAGCATATTGCCAGAGACTGTTATAAATATTTATGGGGTGTACTCTTTCAATAGAAGGCCTGTACATTCTTTACAGGTCTCCTTAGTTCTTTTTCTCTGAACACAGAAGAGTAGTTATTTGAATGCACTACTTACCATCATTTTCCCCTCCTGCAAAGCTTCAGTAGATACTGGCTTTAACAGTAAAAAAGGTAAGTACGTAGTTTAGAAACAAGCACCTCTTGCAAAACATAATTTCCTGTATAAGCTGCAGAATCTTTTTGAAGGTGCATATGTTCGTGAAACAGGTTTGAGAGTTCCAAGTTTTTTTCCTTTTACAGTTCTAGAAAATACAGCTATGGAAGAATTATTGGCTTCTCTATCTGGGGTTTTTTTTCCTCCGCTTTCACATTAAGGGCTCATGCACTAGTCTTATAAATACCGAAAAAAAAAAAGTAGGAATGTAAATGCTCAGTTAAAGAGCTGCACACCCAAACTTATTTTTTTTTTTTAATGAAGATCATCAAGCAAAGTATTCGTACGAGTATGAAATAATGATGCCTGTGTTAAGAATGGTGGAACAAAGCGATCAGTATAGTCCTGACTTGAATAATGGCAGGGTTTCACTGTAGAGCATTATGGAAAACTCAGGAAAACAGTCGGTGCACAGCTCTTTCATGGCTCTGTTTACGCGTACATATGGTCTGTGCTGGGTATGTGGAGAGACGCGTTTATGTTGCATTGCAGGAAGTAAGTGGAGGGCCTGGTGCTTCTCGGTAAAACTGTTCCACCTGCTGATGTGGGACGATAAAAGTCATGCTTTTAATGCCTGGAAAACTTGGTGAAGAGTTTTTATATACAAATACCTTGCAAGCAAAGTGAGTAGTAAGTTAAAATCTTCTTAGCCTATTTCAGCACTGTATGTGAAGTGTTCGCATGCTTCTCTCTTGGGTTGCTCTCCTTTGGACAGCTGTACCTCTGATAAATCTACGAATTTTGAAATTGTGCTTTCAATGGCAGCAAAATTTTCTGAGAAGTCGTAACACACAGAAGAAATGCCTATCCTTTGAACAGTTACTAATATTAATCAAATTAAAAAAAAATTACAGAGTGCCATTTTCAAGTTTATACTCTAAAAGTAATGACGAATTTCAGTATATGCAAACATTGAAATTTTGGCTCATACTGCTGAGGTCAATAGTTTGCTAAAATGTCAGGATCAGAAAAAGACAAACATTTTTAATGTAATACAGAAGCAAACTTGTTTTGCTAAGACACTGCAGCTTTAGCAAAGATGTTTATTGAGCTCCCTTCTATTCTAAGGAAAAAATATATACTTTTTATAATAGTGGACATTGTACATAAGCCATGGGATCATTCCTTTGTGTTTTAACTATTCCTGTTGTTTACACTGCTTTGACAAAATCCAACAAAGCTTCTGACAGCGTGCCAAGAGAGATTTAATGAGTATTGCAACGTAAACGGAACTGGTGAAGCACAGAAGGTGCAGCTGTAAGAGCACAGCAGCTCCGAGGCTGGACCACAGTGCCAGCTCTCCAGTTCGCTGTCCCCATCAATGACAATGAGCACATGCCCAGCCAAGAGTAAGAACAGGGCAAGTGGATACAAACACGATCCTAAAATCATCTCAGCCTACAGCTATTATTTCCGTGCTGGACTTCCTAAGCCAGATGTGGTCAGCAAATATTTTCCCTCCACAGTTTGTAGGATTTCAGTGATAAAGCATTTGGCAAGCTATGATTTTTTTATGCTGGTCATGTTATGACAAAATTCCTTAAAGCAGACATCAGGCAAGGAAAAAATAGTATCTGTAGGTATCTTCCAATCATATACAACTGATGTGCACAAAACTAGCACTAGTTGAGCATGCACTTAGATGTTTCGTTTCCTTGTAACATACATCTGAGTCTGTCCAAAACAAGCATCTAAAATGCCGTGACTGTTGGGTTTGAGCAGTAAATGCTCCTAGGTTTGCTAGGTTTGCACTTCTGTTAACAAGTTAGATAGCGTTAGGCAGACTTTCGAACTGTAGCAGCAGACGTGTTCTTATGTTGCTTCTAATAAGTAATGTATAAAAACTGTATGATAAGCTGATAGCTAATTTCACATAAGAACTACGTAATTTTTCCTTGGCTGAAAAAGTGAGCTGTCTTAACCTCTGTAATACTGGTTGGAGAGAGAGGGAAATTACAGAGTCTGATTACTTGGCTTTTGTTTTTTTTGATTTTTCTTGATGGTCCTCTCTGTAGAATGTATCCTGAAGGTTAATACTTCTCCTCTGCACATATAAGTAGATAAAGGAGAGAGAATCTCAGTGGTAACCTTGAAAAAGTAAGAGCAGAAGGCATGAATTGGGACTGCAGCAGTGTTCTATCTACCACCAAAACTTAACAACAGGATTTTCAGGCCTTAATGGAGAAATAATGTCCTTTATACTTCTGAAGGAATTAATAAGACTTTTCACATTGCCGTGGCTGCATGTCTGTATGACAGCATGTACCCTCTACAGCTGCATTCTTGATAAAAAGCTTCACTGGAAAGGTACTGGTATTTTGGAAGAACTGATTATGTATTGAAATGGCCCCTATTTGAAACCAAATGCTTACTTTTTTGTAAACATGTTGAAAATCTAGATTACATTACTGATGGTGTTGTCCATCTTTATAAATTAGCACAAGGATGCTATTTTGCTTCTGAGCATACGTTCTCAGATCTTGAAATGGTATGCAGTGCTTGTTCCAGTAATTCCAGTAATTAAGCTGTTTAAAACAAGGATTTTGCATGTACTGTTTTAGGGACCAAGCTTCTTACAGTATAAAACTGGCAGAAGCCTGTGTCATCTAAGACTATAAGATATTAGTACATTTCTGTGAGTTCACTGGAAGATAAAACAGCAATCAAACCTTTCTTCCCCTGCATTTTCACCACTAATTTAAGTACACTTAGTTATCCAGTTGTGAATATGGAGATTTAAAATACAGAATGTAATGTATTTTACCTATTAGAATAATTAAATTCCATTTTAATAAAATGTTCCCTAGAAGCAATACTAATACACCTAATAAGAGGAGAATTATCACTGTATTTGACTCTCATCTGAAAGTGAGAATAGAGGCTACATTTGTAGTCTCAGGTACACATGGTGTTTTATTCTTTACACTATTGTCCATTCAATGCTACTATACATTTCAATCTAACTGTACAAAATTGTAAAATACACTTTAAATGGCAGTGAGGAATGGAAGCTTGTTCTAAATCAGACACTTAATTAGACATTTTGTTTAAATAATGTTATCACAGAGCATGAAAACCACAAAAAATATAAGTTCCAAGCAAAGATAAATTTTGTGAAGCAAGAAAAATAACAGGAGGTTTTTAAAGGCCACAGTGTCATGGAACTAGTTTTGAGATTCTGTTTCTCTACTTAACCCCACCCCCCCAACAATCCCTTGAAATAAAAGAAAGCTTTTTTGCATATTCCATTAAAATAGCTGTGCACTGCTTAATTTTTCTGCATATTTCTCATAGAAACAAACTCAAGCACAGCAATGACTTGAGCAGAATCTGATCAAAAATTCTGCTTGCCTTTTTTTTTTTAAAGTATGGTCTTAAAATTGTTGAATATTCTACAGATTTAATAGTAACCCGTAAAACGTGATACTGCGTGTTCCGCTTTTGCCAGGCAAAGCTTGGTGCCAATTCATGACTTAAAGCACTTGAGTTACTGTTGTAGTTATGTTCTTTATCTTCTGCAAAATTCAGGAACTTTGTGAAAAAAGGAGATCTTGCATGAAGTGATATGGTGCTTTCTGCTAACACCTGCACCTCAACAGATGAAAGCACTCGGTGCTGAAAATAAATTTTCAAGCTCTCAAGCCTCAGTAATGCAAGTCTTTGCATTTTGATCTGTTAATTGTTAAAAGTAGGACAAGACTGGTTATTAACTCCTGCAAACGGAAGAAAAAAACCAGGGAAATTTTTACTGTTACCTCCTGAAATGTCAAGGGATGGTCTTCAAAGAAACTATACAATTCAGCCTGTGATATTTTTAAGGATCAAGGTTCAGAAGATGAAAATTCTGTTCCTCTCTGATTGTAATATTTAAAGCAAAATATGCACTTAGTCATTTAATTCACATGCTGCATACTTTTAAATGCAACTGCATCACTACAGACTTAGTAACTGGATGACGGGTTTTAAATCTTGAGAGGTTTTGAATCTACAACATTTTTTGTGGTGAGAGACAAGGTCAGCAGAATAATGTATCTGGTTACAGGTAGTTTAATGAAGTTTTATTGTCAAAGTAGGGCAGGGACTAGTATTCCATCACATGAAACATACAAGCGAACACATTTCAAGACTACCTTACGTGCTATTATAAATCAAAGTCATGAATCTTAGAACATGTGAACCACTAGAAAATAGTACTTTGGTTGCCAAAAACTGAGTCTCTCGGGTATTTCTTCTGCTGAACAGAAAAGCTCAGACATACACAGTGAGTTTACGCTTTTGTATGTGGCACTGTAGGATACTGAAGATGGTCCAGTATTGCTTCAGGATCAGAGGCTTCTCAGAGCTATGTGTTTCCCGGACTCTCAATAACCAGTTTCTGTGTGGAGTACATTTGGCCAATAGTAACCTGAAATCAAACCAAAACATCAGAAAGCTGAAACTGGGAAGTAAACAGGTTATAATTTAGGCTTTGCAAGAGAGATTAAAAATCCCCCAAGAAGTAAGCAGCCCATATATTAAGCTTTTTCATAATTACATTTTTGTTTCTATAATGTTACTATTTGTAAATAATACTGTTGTCTAGACCTTAAGAAAAATCACAGATACATAAATTACTTGCATGTATAAAATCTTGAAAGAAGGACATTGAGGAATACTCTCATATTAAAAATTAACATTAGAAGGTACTACAGAGGAAAAGCAAGCGGGTTCTATGTTTAGAAATATTAAAAGATGAATATAGCAAAAATAAAAATATGGATATAGTCAGAAGATATTTCTTATGCTTTTTGAGTGGAGAGCCTAGATATAAATTGTGGGGCATCACTGGCATTATTGCATGGTACTATTTTCCAGTTCCTTTGGAACCCTAATTTAATTTGCCTTACAAAGGGTGAAAACAGTTAAACAGTTGTTAGTTCAGCACTAACATTTTACACACACCAAGATCGCCTGCATTTGTGCTTTCTAATGCAACGAGGAAATGAAAAGTGACAAAAATGCAATGTTGTTTCTTTGCCTTCTCTTGTTCTTTAGTACTTTCTAGCCCGCTTCATAACACTGGTAAATTGTAGCCGGTTGTGCAGTTAGCAGTGGTCACACACACTCTTCACTTAGCAGCTGAGATGTGGAAGGAAGAAGTTTCATGCAAGTAGGGTAATGAAAGCAGCAGAAGACAACATTTATTTTTAAAAGTATGAATTCTGCAGTCTAATTTTTAATATCTATTATGCCCTTTCTTTCCCCTATTTTCCTCCCTGGTTACACAGTAGCTCTATGTCCTTTTCACAAAAAAACTCCCCAACCAAACCCCCTCATATAATTATGAATTAGGACAACAAAGGCTAGATGCTTAATGATACTAAGCACAATATATTTAGTAAAATTTACTACTGTTCAAGTTAAGCCTGATAGCAAGTCAGGCTACTCTCAAAGTAGTAAAAAAATTAGGGAGAGAATTTTTTTTTTTTGAGTTTTCCATTTACCATTTTTGTGGGGAAAAAATCCTAGGTGCTCTTAAATTTCTCATCTATGCCCACACTCACATAGAATGTGAATAATATTGCCTTTTAGGAAATGAACTATGTATTTCATCTTGATAAACAGCCTTGTCTGAAACTTGTAATGCACTGATTTTAATCTTGAAATATTTATTACAAGGGAGCATTTATGAGACGCTCCTAAAGGAAGAGAAGTTTTCCTTGCCAGAAAATATTCCCTTCTTTTGGCACTTCGAGCTAAGTTAGTAACAGCTTATGAACAACTGTGATCATTTTTGAAATTACTTATGAATTATGTTGCATACAGAGTATTTAAAACAAGGGCTATGCACAACTGTGGCATGTGTTACCAACAGAAATTTTAAGCTGTCAACAAGTGTTACTTGTCAAAGAGAACTTGCTGGTCTGGGTTATGTGGCAGGCTATACATTTTAGTTGCTGCCTTACCACAAACCATGCTGTAGTACTTCATTTTTGTATACTGTGTTTTGGAGCCCAAAGAATCTTTAATCCTTTCCCACACAGTAGAGCAAATTTAATGGGAGGCTCAGAGGGATTACAAAAATGCTGAAACCTGAATTGCACTTTTTTTTTTCTCCCCCAACTGGGGAGATAGATGAGACTGAGTACGTGACTTCTCAGTCAATCATATTCAGCCGGGGCAGATGGCTTTGTAGGAGAAAGGTACGAGCTGCTGTTTGCTGACCCTGTGCCAACAGGTGATACTTTCTACGGCCGCACCTCTTGACTCTAATGCAATAAAAACACAGATTTATGTGTGAGCTGCTTCCTTAGTAAACCACAGGCGTGCAGGCATTTCAGGGAGTGCAGAGCCACCAGTGCTGTGTTGTTGGCCTTTGCTGGGCTGCTGCAGCTTGCCTGCTCTGGTGCCTCCCTTCCAGAAGCTATGCCATGGCATTTTAAGCTGAAGTTTGAAATGTAAGGATTTTTTAAAGCCATAAGCCTTGAATTTCCAGCGTTATGATCAAGCCTTTCCCATGTGCTTTAGACAAAACAAACAGACCTTCCATTTATAGCTGCTAAAAAATTCACATCTATAAACATCCACTGCCTCAGCAGAAGGACTGCACTGGTATTTACATGCTGACACTCATTAACCCTCTGAACCGAAACAGCCTCCTTACAGTGTCCTCACCAAGGCCAAGTCTAAAGAAAGGACTTGAGCAGCAAGCAAGCCTTGATGTGGATCTTCTCCCAAGTTGGAGACTTAAGTGGTTACCTATTGTGTTCTTTTCTCATCAGGCACATTTGTATGTAGTTTGTACACCACATACCATTTACTCTTCTGGTAGGTGGCAGGAAGCCAGTGCATAGGGCAATGTCAGGCTATTTTCATTAAGTTTTTTGGGGAAAAAGGCTCTATCATTTGCTCAATTTTTATAACCCAAAAAGTTACTCACATTTTTGAGGTAACACCTTGCAATTAAATTTTGCAGGAAAGAATGTGCAATGAAGAACTACTTTGTCATCAGGAGAAGACAATAAATACAAATATAAAAGTTGCTTTCCAGCTCTCTCCAAATTATGTTTACATTTTGCCTGCAAAACTACGTACTTTTAGTCTGACAAGTCCAACCCTCAAAACCTGACAGTTTGTTCTTGTTCAGAGATTTGGTACAAGTCTACATGGTCACCTCTTTCTTGTAACTTGAAAACCTCACTCTATTGCCTTCAGTCTGAATCTAGGAGAATGCTTAGGGCTTCAGCATGGGTTTTATCAGCACATGTAAGTGAGACTACAGATGGGGAAAAAGAAATCACTGAAGAGTAAGCACCGGTCAGTTCTGTAACCCAACCATTCCCTGGTTATTAGGTGTTCGTGTGTTTGTATGGAAGCAGTACTTTGCCTTTGCCATGGATGGCAGCAGCCATCACACGAATAAGCCACTTAATGGAACCTTTCATCACTATTGGGGAAACAAGCAAGTAGGATAGGATTTCCCCCAGAAATCAAAATATCGGTGGAGTAGATCCTGCAGACTTGTTGCCACTACTTGCAACCATGAGATCTTCTTCAACTTTTGAACATATATGGCATGTTTTGTGGTTTTTATTCATATTAAGATTTTACTTTGCAGCTCAGGATTGAGGTAGAAGTGACTGCTCCTGTTTCTTCAGGGCTAAAGGTAAGGTGAACAAGTATTAAAAATTATTCTAATTTGCCTCACTCATTTTATAGTGCATAGTTCTGCTCTGAAAAGTATAACAGCAACTTCCCTCGACAGCTCTGTATAAATTCAAAATAGATGTCTACTTCAATAGTCCACATTTTCCCCTCCTTAGTTGCATTGGCTCTGCAGTATAAAGGTGGCCAGGCATATCTTTTTCCCATGTACGTCACAGAATTGTAATTGCATGGAGTATAACCTGCGAGCTCTAACAAACTCTGCTGAGCCCAGATGAAGATACTTTTTTTCACTGTTACTGAACTACTCATCTTCCTACCAGACCAGACAAACCTCCAAACTACTAGCTACCTACTTGCGTTAAGTCTCACTGACAAACTTCACAAACAAATGTGAATGCCCTAAAATCGTAAGTAGCTACGCGGGAGACCTGAGGACAAGTGATGTTCAGAAGGACATGGCAAAGTGCAGCCCAAGTGCACGACCACCGGGGTGGAGCTGAAGAAGTCTGTCCGCAATTTCAGTAAATAAATGCCAAGTTAAAATGACAAGAAATCTGGTAATAGCTCTTAGCAGGATGGACACACAAGAAAGAAAGACAATATAGGTCTCAGCCCCTGAAGGCATCTCAGCACCTTACACAGGGGGTGCCATATCTTGACCCCAGGACACACAAACATCCTCTTCCTAACTACAGTCAGGGTATGTTCTTACGAAAATCACTGCAATATTGCTACAGACCCTTGTAACATTACTTTTATCCTCCCTTTCTAAGCTGTGTTGATACAAGGGTTGTACAGAGGAGTTCCCTCTTCTGTCCCTTACCTCACTTGTAATACAAGTAACAGAATTAGAAAATCATGGGGTTTTATTTAATAACTCTTCCATCTTTAAATATAGCTGCTGAAATTAGGGAACAATTTTCTGCCCTCACAAGCAATCCAACCTTGCATGCCATTTTTTGCATGCCACTGTTTATTTTTGATGGCAGACAAAAGTAGGAGCAGCCTAACTGGAGGGGGTGCAAGAGTCTCACCCCATGTAGAATCAACTTCCACAGCAAAACAGTATGAAACCCCTGTAATAGAGCAATTCCTTTAGCTCTCAGTTATTTAAAAATTGATCTCCCAAGAGGACCATCACTGGAGAATTAACAATGGTTTCCTGTATTTCTTAAAGAAATACAGATGATAATGAAAATTGATGCACTACATGTAGTTTTACACATTAAACTGATTTAGATACCTAAAATATGTATAGGTTGTTATATATACATGTATATACATATATAAAAATATATTGAAAAAATCTCTAGATAATAAACATGGTCATCCTCTCTCTTTAGTTGCAATTTGCAAGCAAGAAATGGTTATCTTATTACAGCCAAGGATCATATACATACATACATACATACATATATATATATATATATAGACACACACTTTCAGAGTTCTTTATTATGGAGAAAAAAGTCCTGTGTATTAATATATTTATACCATACATACACACACACACATAAACACAAATATATATATATTAAATCAGATGGTTTATTCCTGTTGCACCTGAAAAGTTGACAGGTGTATCTCACAGGAACACTGCTGAATCTTAACTAGGAAGAAAAGTCCCCGATGATACCAGTGTTGTATTGCACCTACAGCTCCTAATCTGGGTCTCAAACACCATATGAAGAAGTTACCTATTCACATTTCTTGCACTATGACTATGAAATGCATCTTAAGTGATTGCTGACAAGAACAGAAATGTACAAGAATAATTATTACTTTTAAGGGCTGGCATCAGTGTTACAAGTTATTTACCTACTTATCATCCTGTTGGGTGATCCCAACCAATTTGCAGTCCTATTGCAAATGTAAGTGAAGTGGTTAATCGTTTTTAAGAAGCATTATCTTTTTTCCCCCATGCCCAAAATTGGATATGCTATAACACAGCACAATTTATCATAAATATTTTTCATATTAACTAAGGTATGTTTAATGTTTTTATTTGTTTGCTTTTACTGAATATGGATAGACATTTTTGAAAGTATCTTATATTTCAATAATAGACACACCAGTGTGGTATATAGTAATTAAAAAAACTCAAACAGAACCAAAACCTCACCAGTAACTTCAGTTTTTTGCCAAATCTTTGTGTTGGTATTACGTAAATGCTGCACGAGCAGCCTTTTTTCCTTTTACTCAAGAAAGAATGTTGAAAAATTGCATTTGGCTTCTTAAACACAGAGGTTATTCCAGTTCTTCAGACCTGGAATCAAAGTGGAAAAACTTGATTTTGCAGCTATTTCCCTTATTTTAATTGATTCCATTTGTTTACACAGAATGGGAAAGGAAGTGAAATAGAGCACAGAGCTGAGAAGTTAGAACTATTTTGTATTTAACTTCTGCCTACATTTTGCAGATGCTGTCATCTTTCTGCCATAACATCTTCTACAACCACTGCTACATGAAGCTTTTGAAAAGGCCAGAAAAATTAATTTCTAGCTACCATTTGCCTGGATTTCATTAAGTAGTGAAGTAAAGTAAACCATCTAATAGGCAAGGATTTATCTGAAAGTTATTTCTCTTAATAATGATAAATTATGCAATTTTCTTAGAACCATGTGCCCTTTATCTCAGTGCATCATCAATCAGCCTATCAGAAGCAGAATGAGACATTCATTTAACATTAATTCATTCTGTGGATTTCCTTGAAGAGATATTCTTCAGTGGAAAGAGCAGAGAATTGTATCTATTCCAGAAATGATTCACACATAAAATACTGTAAGCATGTATATTCATGTCTACTTGTATTTGGCAATCTAAAATAGCATGGGACTCTTCTTTTTAAATGCTTACTATTTCTCAGCTAAGAGAATCCCTTTTTTCTCAAATTACACAAACATGCTACTGTCCTTACAGATAACATGGGCATGACAGACACGGCCTTTGCTCCAAATAGCTACACACTTGATACAGCTTGAAATAACAAGTAAGGGTCCACAACAGAGAAAGGAAAACACTGGGAATCTTTCAAGTCCCTTCCACCCCGGGATGTTCTATGATTCTATGCAAGTCACATGGACCAGATCATGTGGTCTTTCAGTAAAGTCACACTGTTTCACTTCTCTGATTTCCTGCAAGTCACTTGGTCTACAGATAAAAAGGAGCGTGACAAGGAAAATGCCATTTTAACAGCCTGCAGGGCCCAACAGCAGATGCCACGGGCAGAAGTCTGCTGCAGAGGGGATCCCCCCTCTGCTGCTACAAAGGTTACCTTACAAAGGTGTCATACACTGGGTCACAGGAAAGTGACTGATTTTGGGCTTAAACAGCCAGATGAAGGTTTGATACAACACACATCCAAGGAAGAAGTAGATCTGCAGATGTAATAATCTGACTGGACGTGATCTTTGCATGCTTTCAGCATCCTGGCAATCTCCAGGCTCCCACCTTTCCTCCCTCCCTACTTGTTACATGGCAATGTTATCTCAGCATCTTGCCTTTTCTCTCTAATTTTTACAGAAAACTCTGCCTTCACAGAGCAGCTTAAACTCTTCAGAAAGCCAAACAGGGAAGAAGCAGATCTTCTAAAGAGTCAGTCCCATGTGGGCAAAGTGGAAAAACTTAATACCACAGAATCACATACAGGCTAATCTCAACACAGCATGCAGAAGAGAAAAAATCACTTGGTTAAGTTTCTGAGTGTGGCAAGGAAAGGAATATAAAACATTACAGAATCACAGAGTCACAGAATACTATGAGTTGGAAGGGACCCAGAAGGATCATCGNACAGGCCAGGATGCCATTGGCCTTCTTAGCCACCTGGGCACACTGCTGGCTCATATTGAGTTTTCTGTCAATCATTACTCCTAAGTCCCTCTCCACTTCACTACTCTCAAGCCACTCCTCCCCCAGCCGATAGCGATGCATGGGGTTGTTATGTCCAAAGTGAAGAACCCGGCACTTAGTCTTGTTAAACCTCATACTGTTGTTAGTAGTACTTGAAAATACAGAGACAAAGACCTGGATAACATTGTGCTGAGTGTGGTATAACAGGTACTCTAGTAATGCTGAGACATTTGGTATGTAAATGCCCAAACCATTCACAGAGGACCCTATGTTTTGCAGCAACTACATAAGCAGAATTCATCAATGCCAGTGTGAGTGCCTGCCTTACTTTTGTCAGTAGTATAATACAACAGCCACTGTCACAAAACACACATTCTGCACCGTGACCACAAAAATACTGTAATGTTTGTGTATCACAGATACAGTAACTCCACAATACATACAAAAACTAAACTGTCATTAAAAAAGGCAAGTACGTATTTCACTCTTCAGTGTCCTCTTGGATCACTAATTATGAGAGACTTTTGGAATGCAACACTGAAGAAAATTTAGTCATTACAAACAAGTATAAGCAGATAATAAATATGCTTACTGAGTAGTGTGATCAAGAATTCTGTAGAACTAATAAGCTTTCCTACTGTGAACTACTGCAGAACCAAAATGAGTGGCCACAACATTCTAACAGCAATCATAATTTAAAGACCACCTTTTACTATACAGTATATCCTCGCTGCATTGTGACCCCTCCATTACGATCCCGCGGATTTGCGAGGAAAATTTCTCGCAATTCAGTTTCAGGGATCTGTGAGTTTTCCCATCTGACGCATGTGCAGTGCCTCTGCTTTGCCGAGGGGAGGTGCCGGCGCTCCCTGTGGGGTGAGAGGGGGCCAGCGGGGGGGAAAGGACACGCGGTTTCTCCGGCTCACTGTGGCGTTTAGAGCCCCGCAGCACTGTGCCCTGGTCCCTGACCCGGTCCAGTGAGTCTCTGTGCCCAGTCCCTAAAGTGGAAAGGTCACGCCACAGTATGCCCCAGGCAGCCACTGAGACGCAGCGCAAGAATGCTGAGCAGAGCCCAGGGACACCCCTTCCCTGCTGCGGAGACAGGGCGGGCACGCACAGTGGCTGCAGCCAGGTGGCAGCTGCAGAAGCAGCTGGGACAGTGCCGCAGTGGCAGCCCCGGTGGGCCGGGATGACGTGGGGCTGGGACGGCATGGGGCCAGCCACTGGGGATGGGGGGTGAGGGTGGAGCAGCACGAGGTTTGCTTTGCCGGTGGGGCCATGTGAGCACGTGTGGTTGCAGCAGCCCAGCCTTGGCTACAACTGCAGAAGCGGCAGCATGGCTGAAGAGAAGTCTAGGGATTCTCGGGGGGGCCTCCCCAGGCAGAGAGGGTGCAGAAACGCTTCCCTTTGCTCCCCTGTGCTGTGAAAGCCCGTGGGGACGAGTCCAAGAGGCTCCTCAGCGCTCCTGATTGGCTGGGGGTGGAGCGATGGGCATGGCCCGCGTGCATATTAATGACCTGCACGTATTTGAGAGTTTGATGTTCTGCGAGACCTCTGACATGACCCATTTCTCGCAAATGAGGAGGTATAACTGTATTTGTATTTGAAGTCAGATGCCAGAAATGCAATGTACTGAAAGAATCAACTTTGGCCTTATTTCTTATGTAAACTGAGGAACTTCACTGCAGGGAAGAGCTGCGAGAAACAGTTATGCAAAGATGTCTATGGCATGTTTGTAGGTTAATGTCTTTCAGAAAATTACTTATTGACTTTTGCCCTGCCTCTCTTTTTCTTAATAAAGCATATCACTTATACATTCATCCTCCCTTCCGGTTCCAGAAAATTCCTGCAAAATTTCTGATTTTGTCTCAAACCACTGGAACTTAGAGAAAGTTCCAGAAACAGCAAATGGAACATGGACTTTCTATGTTTTAAGCTGAGATTTCCCTGTTTAACTGATTATTGTCTAAAGTCTTGAAAATCTTGCATGCTTTATCTTCACCATATTTTTACATGAATATCACATGGTACATAAAGTGCATGCAAGGCCTCAAAGTACGTGCATTGGGAAAGGCAAGGGGAACTTCAGGAGCTAAGACATCTTGAGAGAGCCAGTACTGAGATAGTAAGGACTGAAAAACAAGACTGACTGGCTGCAGTTGTGGAAAGATGCATCTGAGGGTCTATATACAAGAAACATGTCAGAGAATATGTCAGAGCTTACACAAATCAAAAGTAGTCCAGGAATGTGCAAGCCCAGAATGGTGAGAACAGCTAAAGCCGATGATTCTTCAGTGCTGTGGCACAGGGCAATGCAGATCACTCTAGAAAATGAGTTTGGTTTGGTCACTTGCTGCCTTTAAAGCCAGTAGCTATTTTGATCCCAGCTGGGCCTGCGCTCACACCCATTCAAAGTTCATACCTGTAGTATCTTTCATATCACATTAGTCACCCATGTACATTTGCTACTCTTACATGTCGGTTTTTACAAGCAAGAAGCTTTCACCATCGCTGCAGTACCAAAGTGTGAAACTGCACGAACACCTGCAGTAATAACTCCATGAGACAAATGGATAACAAGTACACAACATGTATTATGCTTGAGGACTCTCCAGTGGGAGCCGAGTTACTGCTCCATGCAGCACCCTGCCCAATATTTTATAGAAAGTAAATATAGGTAGCAAAATACAGAGAGGTACTTCATCAAGGCCAGTGTGCCTGCCTTACTCTCAGAGCTCATATCTTAGATTACTTGCCTAAGCAAAAAAATTAACTGCAAGTGCTAGTAGGAAAACTGCCTCAATTAAGACAGGTTGGCATAATCACATACTAAAGAAAGACGTGTCAAATATTTTTCCTTTCAAATACAGCACACTTTTGTACATCTTTTGTACATGTACATGTACACACTTTTGTATATGTAAGGCAATACAGTATTTAACTAAATAAACTTTGGTTTGGTTTTCTTATTTATTCTGATCTTATGAAAAACACTATAAAGGGGAAAAGTTCAGGTGACTTGGAACTTTAATACATACTATTTAAACTAGCAATTTAAATTTTCTGTTTTGTTAATGTCCTCTGAGCCTTTTTATCTGCTACTGAAGCTGTATTTTGGAAAGTGGGAGACATAGTGAACTGCTGAATTTTGTATTTGAATGGATGTTACTCACACTTTAATTATTTGGTGGTGATATGTCTGCTTCAAGACTCCAAACTGTCCTTATCAAAATTCCTAGTGCTGGTTACACGGTAGCAAGAGGTACATAGCATTTTGTAAAACTGACAGGTGCTTTATTACCATTTTAAAGTAACAAGGCCTTCTGTGTTTCAGGAAAAAAAAAGTAAATTCTGTAACATATATAATTTTCTATGATATAACACACAGAGAAATGTCATTTTTGCCTACTCTCCAAGAAGACTATAACCAAGGGTTAAGCTTAATTTTATATGAGGAACAATTTACGTTAAGGTTCCAATGTCTCTTTGTCTGCACCAATGTTACCTTACACACACATCAGATGTGATTACAGATGTAATTAAGCTTTTCTCTGTGGCCATTCAAAATACAAAATTAGACTTGAAAGAACAGAAAAATCAAACTGAATTTATGTTTAGAAAATACAGTTGTATTTACAAAGATAAATTTTATATTCAATGTTTTTGATTCAATAGGCATCTTCACCCAGAAAAGAGCACCCCATTTAGGCAAATACTTACACGTGAGAGTGTATCAGGACAGGAGAAAATGTTTATTTTTCTGCATTAAAATATGGCATTTTTCTGCCATATTTAGGCATAATTTTTACAGATAACTAAACTACAGTCATCTGTTCCTGACAAAATCACAATTTCCCTGTTTATCTTACTTGCTCTGATGGAAGGTATCCAAGGATTTATTTTGTCTTCCTCAGCCATCATTCTCCGTTTAGTATCTCTGAACCTGAAAGTTCAAAGAGCATTTTTCTTTTTCCCCTGTCTTTTGGAAGAGTTCAGAGTTCCAGTGAAAGGTGTAAAAAAAAAAAGCATTGTCTGGATTGTCTGTACTCTTAAAAACCTGAGTAGGGAGTCAATGAGAAGAAAGGACATGCATGTTTGAGGACTGAGTTGGATTTGTTGAATTTCAGTCAAGGTTTGTTTGTGAGTTGTCACTTGCCATCCACTATATCATGGACACCCTGAGATCACTTCCCTGGTTCAGCTCAGTTTCCAAACCAACACACCACTCAAAAAACATGACTTTGATCTAATCTATTAAGCAACCTCTGCAGAGCCACAACTGCAAACACTGCGAGCCACTCTTGAAGATATTCCAGGTGAAGGTGAGTAGACTTCTGTCTTCCTACAGCCTCTACCCTGGGGCAGGAATTGCTACCCCTGCCTTTTGGCACTGCACCAAACTAAATCCAACCTTTGTGCTTGAGCCTGCCCAAGTTTAGTTTAGGGTCCTGCCATTAAACTGCTTTTCAGAGGGATAGCTCACACTCAGCCAGTTCCATACACAAATGAATTGACTTCCCCGTGCTCCTCAGCCCAGTCCTGTTTACAAACACTAAGAATTAGTGAGGAAGAAAAGAATTATTTGCAAACCCTCTAGCTTTTGAGCAGCAGATATCCATGTTTGTATGGATATAGGATATAGCTTACATTAACTTGTTTAATTGGACTAAACTAAAGCAGCATTTTTTCCTTTTTTGGCAAAGATAAATTACTGGGTTTAACACAGCTGGTAAGAGCTAATTCTGTACAAAGAGTTCAGTCGTGTGGGTGGCAAAACACTTTCAGCAACTGGCTTAATTAGTTCTTCCTTCTTTGCAATAAAACAAGATAGTTCAGACAAGGAAAACCCAGAGATTGTAACAAAAGATGTGGTATAAAATACTCCTGTTTGCTCTTCTGGTTTTGCCAATCCTCCCTTATTTAATGCCACACTAAAAGGAGGCTTGCCCTAGTATTTCCCAGCACAGATAACAATTAGGAGTGGGAGGTTAGCACTTATTCCAAATACAGGCAGGGAGCATGTCTGCTCCTCTGCACAGGATAGAGCAGAGAATTCCTCAACCAAAACACCCTGGCCAAAACCAAGCAGCACAGTGATGGATGCACCACCGAGGGCTTTCCCCTTCACAGAGCTGCCCTAAAGCTTGTGGGTGGCTTGTTTAGCAAGGCCCAGGAAGCCTGAGCTGCTAACAAGTTCCGGTCCCCAGTGCAACCTCTCTGACACGGATCATTTCTATGACAAAAGACAACACGGGTGCCAAGTACAATCATTTCAGCTTCACTGCTCCCAGCCTACAGCCCACCAGCTGCAGTGTAATAACCCACTGCCTCAAACAAGCACTGTAACACACAGGCACCTTCCTTCCCATATGAGCTGGTCAAAAGCACTCGGGCTCTTCCACCCACACACACATGGATGTGCAAATGCTCCGCAGCTTTCAGCAAGATATGGCCAGCTCCCTCCAGATAAAAACTGGGCTTGGCAAGATCCACTTGACCTTCTGAATGTCAGTGAGATAAAGGGTAAAAGGCCAGGGAGAGCACAGATATCTGAATTTACCTTCATTATGGGCCATTTAAGAAACTGCTGGAATTTTTTTTCTACCTCCCTTGTTCTGAAGAATGAGCTTCAAGGAAAACTTGACCAAGAAGAGAAAAAACAAAACTAAAGAGTATTTTATGAAGACAGACCAAATGACTAATCAATGAGGAAATTCTCCAAATAACTTAAAAGAAAAAGTCATCAATGAAACTGCAGTTCCTGGTGTTTTTGTTCTGTTTGTTTTGTTGTTGTTTTTTTAAATATTATTTTTGTATTTGTCTATTTGTTTCTGTTGGCAGCAAATGGAAGACAGAGGGGCTACTCGTGCAGATAAATTAGTCAGACTGATTTAAAACAAGAACCAATAAAACTTCTTATAAGTGCCCACTGCTTATTTAGAGTTTGAATAGTCTCATTCTAATACATACCTCTCCATAACAGTCGTTAGAAAATCTGCGGAATTTTTGGTCATTGGAAGCTTGTTGATGAATCTTGAAAAGACTGTTTAAAGACATGTCGCAGAGAATGGTGGGGAGAAGAGGCAATTATGTGGAATAGATTGAATCTAGGAATTTGTCAGTGAAGAATCTTGTCAAAAATAATTTCTAATACACAATGCTTATCTCTTTCTGTGGCTTGACAGCTTATATGTTTCCTAATTTTCTTTCCATTTATCTGTATAAAAACATTGGAACAAAAAAGGGAAACTGACTGACACTAAACAGAAAGCATTGCAGCTACTTGCACACAAGCTACTATGAGGGATATAAATGAAAAGCAGAGATTTCTCCTTTAGCTTTCAGTATTAATCATCTCAGAGTTACAAAAGGAGAGCAAGACTAACTGGCAAGAGATTCAAAATGATTCTTTAACATATATAGTGTAGTATGACCTTTATCAGACATATGCATCCAAACCCTAATTTGTTTATTCTATGCCAGCTTGTTTATTTTGCTATTTGAAAATGCTGTACGTGTAAACGTTACCTATAAGCCTGTGTACAAAAGAAACCCCCCTGGGGAAAAAACACAGAGAAATGAGCCAGTAGATGGCATTGTGGTACTTCAAAAGACATTCCAGAAAATTCCACTTAAAAACATGCATGCCTAAGTACTGTGTTTAACCACTTACTGCTAAACCAATGCAATTTTTTACTCCTGCTCTATGCTACACATGCACAACTGAATAAACAAAACCACATGATGTAACTCCACTGTCATATTAGCCCTGAAACAAATCTTGTCTGTTCTGATTCCCAAATCCAGTTAGCTCTGTATGATAGACTTGCAATCCCAGTCTTGAAAAGATGGTCCTTACTTGATGACTAATGTCCCATGAGCCATGGCCACCAAGGGTATACCAGAAAAGATGTGATTAGCTAAAAACTATTTACTAAAATGTAATTGTATACACGACATTACAACCAAAGCAGATGATACTATTTCCTGCCATATAGAAACTACTCTAGAATAGCTGTCCCTTAAGAAGAAAACATTCCCATTTTCTTTCAATTAAACTGCTGATATGCCCTCACTGTTAGAGATGAGAAGGCTGTAGCAACCCACCAGTTTCTTGTGTAACACAGCAGTTCTCTGCATTGCTAAACACACACAAACTTGAAATCATTTTGCAGAACTCAACATACAGAAAAACTCTGGAGTTTAAAAATTATATTCCATACACAGGAAAATTTATTTAAATTGAAGTTAGAATTGCAATTATCAGTACTTTATCTGCAAGCTACTTTAGAGATAAAGCTGCTTTATCTTGCCTATCTCTAAGCAGGGGATTGGAGCAGAGACTTCTGGAAGCTTCTTCCAGTTCAAGGTATTACATGATGTTCATAGATCAATGCTCCTCATGGCATTAGTCTTTCAGGAAAGGCCTAGTTTCACTTTTGTATTCACTTTGTCAGACATTTCTGAAAGTCCTTGTATCATAAAAAAACCTTTCAGGATAGTGTTATTGAATCTGTCTACCCTAAGGATCTTAATTAAATTCAGTATTGCTCACTAAGTGTCCAGCTGTATATATTCATATTTTTCCATGTCACTTCTTCTAGAGCAAACTAAAGCAGCTTAGTTTTCCTAATGGAAAATGTCAACTTCAGGTCTGCCTAATAGCCTAATACTTGGATTAAGACACCAGAAAGAAGCAACTAAAACTTCATCCAGAAATGAACAGATCAACATTGTTGCAAATCTAATATCTACAAGAACATTATACTTACTTAAACAAAGTTGGGTTTTATATGTGAAAATTCCCTTAACTATAAATAGCTTTTTTAAACACAGAAAGAAATTCCTTCTATCCCCTATGTAGTTACAAGCATTACTGTGAATGTTGAAATGGGATGCCTCCTTTGTCAAACAGGGGTGATCAGGTTGGCCTGAAGCACCCAGGAGAATAGAGAAAACATCATTTCTTTCTAAGTGATTCTGTCTGTAGAGGTAGAAGACAAGTGTCAACCACAAGGCATTTCAAAGAGAATAGAGTGGTCTAGGGGAGAATATAAGCACCAATGAATTGGATCAATTCCAGGATCCATCTTTTCTAGTGTGCTGTCCCCACCACGGGCCACAAGCAGCTCCTCAGGGAAAGGGAGCATGAATATGACACACACGTCTGCATCTTTCTGCTGAAATGCTTCCTCTGCTTCCAGTGACCGAAACTTTTTGGCAACTTCAGGGCCATGTGACTACAGCCATAACACCATTTTAAGAGACTTGATTAATTTGTTTGATCCCTGTTTGAACTCATCTACTCGCTGGCCTCCCCAGCGTTCTGTGGCAATGAGTTCTACCATATAAATGTGCACTTTGTACTCCTTTTGAATTCTCAAGCTGGGTGTCTGATCATTTTGCTTAGAACTTTTAAAACATTAAAACTGGTAAAAAAATCACTCTATTTTTATTTTTCTCAGAAATAATTTTCTTTCAGGAGAACTTTCAAGTGGTGCGTTCCTCATGGAAAGATTAATTCCTTTGTGTACAAATATCCAGATACCAGGAAGGAGGAGATAACTTCCTAGTTATCCACTAGAAAGTACTCAACAAGCTAATATCCATGCAATCAGGAGCAGATGAAGCAGGACTAATAGCTGGCACCATTTCTGAACGGGCTGGGAGCACCTTGCCCCTGCACCAGATCTGACAGTAGATGCATTAAAGGGTGACCTGGCTGACTGCTCTCTGACTGTCTTTCAGAGTGCCCAACTGTGTCCAGAGACCGCAGTCGGGGTCAGAAAGTCTATCGTACAGGAGTGGACCTCTGGAATAAATACAGTGTGAACTCCACATGTGAACTCCAGAGTGTGGTGGCTTACAGGCAAAGGAAAGCATCCTTCACCATCTTACTTATGATGTGTATTTGGTCCTGTATCACAGGTTCTTCTGAGTTGGAAGGGACCCACAGGATCATTTAGTCCAACTCCCAAGCGAACACCCACCCAGGGATCAGACCCACAAGCATGGAACCACGGGCAAGATTTGGCCATTCTGCCCTTATAGCTGAATTCATGGAATCTGATTTCCTTCCAAACCCATCCAAGTGCTTGAACTTTTTGTCCTTTGTCATATGCATAAATGCTAATTCTTCTCACTCAGCCAATGATTCAAGAGAATCAGAGCTGGAGCACACATGCAAAAGGATTCATTCTCATCATGCCAGGTGGTATCTTCTCAACCCATTTAGTGGCTCCCAGTGCAGTGGCCAGGCACACCTAAACAAGTCATACTGTATCTAGTATTTCTTTGTTTTAGAGAATGGCAATTGCTGCTAACCTCAAAGACAAGAGAATTTTTGAAGATGGCTATTGTTTCAAAATCCACATTGTAGACAATTGGTACAAATTATTTTTGAAAGTTTTTTAAAATAGGCTTGGTGCTGATTCACCAGAGCTATTAAACCCACCAACATTCAATGGGGATTTTCTCTGGTACTAAAGAAATGGTGACAATTGTGGTTGTGCCACAGGCTTTCATTGCTCTTCCAGACCAAAATTATAGTCAGAAAAACCCCCAATAAACAATTGCTCTTACTTGCACAGACATAAGGAAGATTTGTGGTAGACTTGTCACTAACATAGCCTCTGATGTACTGCTCATAGGACTGGTAACCATTTGTGAAGAACCGCTTTCTAAACCATAGACAAAAAACAACCATGGAGCATCTGGACCAGGCAGGGAGCTCAGTCTCATTGTTCCCTCAGGATGGAGGTTCCCCACTGACAACATCTGTCCAGAAGGAGAAACAGATGGCCAACTTCTCCAGACTTTTCTTCTTGCCTGACCTTATGTTCTTCACATGAGTCACTTGGGCAGATAAATAAATAAAATTAATAAGGCTAATAAAAGCCCCTGGGTAAATTAAAGAGTTAATTATGTGACAGTACTTCACTGGGGTTCTCTATGCACTCTCTAAAAAATAGCAGATAGACAGAAAATGTATTATCCTCAAGACACCACATTTGCTAACTTGCTGTACAATTCCAGGGTTAATTGACAACTTCTTGCCATTTCTGAAAGCAGTTTGACAGATTTTTCCAGGCACTCCAACACTGCCTACAGCAAATCTATGTGAGGTACAATAATATCTACTGCTTGCAAGTACAAAGAAAAGCTTTCAACTCAGCAAGAATTATGTTTCTTAAAAAAACACAACAAAAGCGTCTACAAACTGGTGCACAGGATCTTCTGTACCTATCAGCATTTATAGACTAATATTTCTCACTTTGTTGCTAGCTCATATTCCAATCAATAGTTACATGGAGATATAGCAGCAAGGAAAAAATACAAAGAAGTAGAGCTAGCCAATTAGGAATTTTTTTAAACTGCAAGCATGCAAATCAAATGTAATTAATAAGTTAAAATTTTTGAATCTTGATTTTTGAGCATGTACATTCTTCCCCCCATAAACTCAGTCTTTGGTGCACAATGAATTATAGGAAAATTCTTTCAAGTAACATCTAAACCATTCTTCTAAACCTAGTAGGCCTTTGTGGTTATATTGCCTGCATTTGTGCTGATAGTAACTTCTGAAGCTGCCAACTCACTTTTACAGCAGAGTAAAGATATTAAGTTCTCACAAGTTCCTATGGACACCTGGAAGCCACCTACAGAACAAAACCAAATTAATGGCTTTTCTGGAGGAAAAGGCTACAGCTTAAGCAGTTTAGTCACCAGAGAATCAGATCAGGAGAAGGAAAAGTAGATGTTTCAACTGCAGGGTAAGCTTACGTAAGATTTTTTAAGTGACAAGAGAACCAGAATCATCAAGCCATGTGACCCAACAACACAGAAAAGGAGATTTCCTAAATTCACATGTCCACAAACTGTCATTTTAAAGTTCAGACAGGAGTTACCACAAAATAAAGGAAGGTGTATTCAGAGTCACTGCCAAGTCCCTGGTGTTCCTTCTCCTTGCGGTGCACCTCAACCCCTACCTTTCTTTACTGGCCCTCACTTCCAGTCCCAGCTTAAACTACCTTTTTGTGAATGCAGGGCAAAAGCCACAAAACGCAATGGTTGCAAACTGAGGTCACTTCTTCGCTGCAAACTCACACTGTAGCTTATCCCATGGGGTGGCAAATACCTGTCTATTTTTCTCTAGTTTAGATACAAACCCTCCAACACGTATAAATTGGAAACACCTGCCACAGCAGCTTGTATCTCACTATGTTACTTTGTCCCACCTGATGCTAAGAGACATAAATTCAATTATTTTCAGCCACAGAGGGAAATGTTCAATTGTTAAAGGATATTGTAAGAGACCAACTAAAACTTGCCCTAATTACTACAGCCTGCCTTAGTCAATATGTAAGTGCTACAAAGCTTCCCATGCAAACTGAGGGAAGTTAAATTTAGAAACAAGAATGATAAATACTGTGCTTTCATTAGAATTTTTTTCCCTTTTAACTTCTGATTAGGCAATAATGCACTAAGCATTTTAGGAAGAAATTTTCTCAGGAAATAAAGTGATAACACATTTATCATTTTCTGTGGCTCAGATGATAGTTGACATAATTTCTCCTTAGGACTGCCCCACCTAAACTCTGATGCATTAGTTCCACAGTGATTCCAAGTTTTCTTTCATAAAGAAGGTCATGAAGAACCACGGAATAATTCCTTAAGTCATGAACTAGTTAAAAAAGCACACAGAAAAACAGTCTGAGCAGACGCAATGTGTGACTTGGCTCATGTTAGATTAATGAGTTTTCCACTTTATGATTTTATACCTGAAAAGCAAATGACTGTATTTTTGGTCTTTGTCTTACTCTATTTTCCTTTAAAAAAGAGGTTCAGCTCCTGCACCTACAGCTATGAAGTAACCCTGCCAAAGAGGTATCACTCACACAGAAAGGATCTTGAGTTCCTTCATGTAAGAATCTGATTCAGGAAGAAAGCACAGTCCAGTCACTCTGTAGCTGACTGCAGACCAAAGTTCTTGTGTAAGAATTTCTAAGGCAAAAGTCAGTCAAATGCTGTAGAATAAAATAATGGTGTTCAACAGCATCCAGTGTCCCACCTGCAGACACTAGTTTCATAGTAAGGAAACTGGAAGCTATTTCCTAATGTGATGGCAAATCATCACTTACAGAGCTGTTCAGTAACACTCATTGTGCAGGCCAGAAGCAAATACTAGTAGGCCACAGCTAATGTAAACAAAGAAACCAAAACCAGCATTAGTCACAGATTCACAGAATACTATGAGTTGGAAGGGACCCACAAGGATCATCTAGTCCAACTCACCATCTAACACCCGTACAGAGACCGAAAGTCAATGCCAGACAAGAAGAAACCATCATTTCGAGGGTAAAAATGTACTGGCAAAAATTGCCAACAAATTAGAAATGATCCATTTTATTAATAAAACCCAGGAGTTTTCTGTTTCCAAACACAGTAAGACTCTTACAAGTTAGGCACCAATGCTAAGTTAAATGGCAGGAAAGAAAATGCTACATATGAATGCCCAGAATTTTAACACACTACTTTTATATCCATGAAGTTGCATCTCTACACTATTAAATGCTGAGAACATCAATATTCACTGAACGTGTTTTGCTTCTGCTTTAAGAATATAAGAAAGAAAAAAGTCCCAGGAATAGAGATTTTGTCTCCTAGTGCCAATAATGCTAGTCAATATTAGCATGTAAGTTTTTAATGATTCACTACACTGTTTGATTATCCACTCCCAAAACCCATCTTAATTAGCAGAAATATTGATTTTACAATGTTCAGTCCTAAAAGCTTAAGAAAAATGAGCTGATAAACCAAGTCCTGAATAATAAAAAATTAAACTGATACAGTAATAAAATTGTAACAGGGGGAAAATGTCCTCCTGCATCTAAATTGAGTTGCAGTAGATAACATTTTAAATAATTTTAGCTTGAATCCTGCTGAGGTGATCGTTTATGTAATGCTGCCTTGTCAAGCAAGTCACCAAGTGCTCCTTGAGAAGATGGGATTGTACTGTTGCAACATCATACTGTCTCATTCAAAATATTCTCCCCAAAGTATAACAGAGTGATAGCACAAAGCAAATGGTGCCAAAGGTCTAGCTGACAAGCTTTTCTCATCAAGGAGAAAAACCACTTGGTCCAAATTTAGTTTTTAATAAGAATGACAGGAAGTTAGTGCTTTTTCATTCAGTATACAAAAAAACCCCACAAGCGCCCCCCAAAACCTCATCAACAATTTTTTCCAGATTTCTATCTCATAAAAATGAAATGTCTCCTTCTCTTTTCTATGAACAGGACATTCTGAACATCTTTTCTTTCTTAGAAACCATAGTATAGCCACAGTCAAGGGACATACGTTTAAAATAGCAGAAAGAACTCCTGCTTTCATAACATTAACAGATACACTCTCAAGTCTGAAGGGACAAGCATAATGCCAATGTTAACCTTCACTTCTTCTAAATTCTGCATTTGCATAAGCGTATTTGAAATAAAATGTTACCAGACTTCTATAATGATAGACTAAACATTCTCAGTGAGTACCCAGAATGATCAGTTAGAGTGAGACTCTTGCCACTTCATATGTTTTAATAAAAAAATAGGCCATACCTCAACTACTTCTCATTTTCCTCATGTCTTTAAAGGACCAACCTACTCCTCTAGGTCAGCACTCATAGAAAAGGAAAGAGCAAACAGCTTTATGTAAAAAAGAACACATTTTAATCCATTCTTCCTTGAAAGAAAATGTTCCTTTCAGAAAAGGTAAAAAGCATGTTTTAGCTGTAAGTAAGTCCTTATGTAAAGAACTAAAGCAAATAACTAAATCCTGGCTAATATTTGACAGCTGGTGCCTTATGGAAACACTGAGGTCTGCAAGGACAGTGGCAGAATGATTAAATGGTAAAACCCTATGTCAGCTGTTGAAGAGATTAAAAACCAACAGCCTGTGTAACAGTAACAACAAAAACGACCAACAGGACAAGAGCAAGTGGTGGCATCAGCATTACCAGAAACATGTGTGTAAGAGAGCCTTTAGTTCCTATTTCGGCATCAAAGCAAGTACTTTAATTATCAAGAGTCCCAGGATGTGAAAGGCAGTGAGACCTACTGAGGTGCAGCTGACTTGACAAATTATAAATATCAACTTGGGAAATATATATTTTTCCTCCTTTTCTTTTTAAAGAGATTTTTAGCATTGCTGATGTTCAGCCAGTTCCGAGTGTTCAGATACCGGAGCATGCCCTGGAGGGCCTGGGCACTGCTGCTGGGAGAGAGCTCCATGCCTGCCGCTCCCCAAAGCTAACGGTTGTCAGATGGTTCTGCAGGTGCCTTGACATGTCCGTAAGGCTTGTTATGAGTCATGTACACAATGCAACACAGCTGGGACTCTAAAATGGTACCTCAGGCAAAGCATACACTGGCACATTTCTTTCCCATTTGCAAGAACTAAGACTGGGTAGTGATTCCTTTGCTTCTCCAGAAAAATGCATCACAAACACAGCCAAAACTGAATAGTGGGGCCGGCTACAGAAGGTATTAAAATCTTTCCATGGCTATGTATATCCAAGAGATGGCCAAAGGAAGTTTTCTTCCGGTTGCCCATGCCCCTTCAGTCCCACCTATGTCAGAATAGTTGTTCTAAGTTAACCCTGAAACTAAACTGGGGGCACTACCAGTATAAGCAGAACACTGAGCAGACCTGCCCTGAAAGACATTTAATGAAGAGATGTATGGACTGTCAGCATCAGTCAAGAGCTGACAAACGGTAGCTCTCCCTGTTGTCAACAACAGACAACTCTGAGAATAACAGCCAGAAGGCAGCTGGCTTGGGGGAGTTTCTGGGTGACTGCTCCAGGCTAAATTAGGTACACAGTCACAGTCACCCCCTGGGCTTCCAGCAGACAGTGCTGGGTTGCAAGTGAGCGCTTTCAACATTTAAAATTTTTTCTCTCCTTGTTAGCTCTAGGTGTGTTTATGTTTCCCTTTCATTGACTTTATTGAGAAGACTGCTGATGAAAACAAGATCTATAACAAAACTTGCTTCTGCATGTGAATGGCACCTTCAAAGTTCACCCAGGACCTGGCAACGGTCGTTAAAGCTGCTGGTGAAACTCCTTAAATGCTGCAGGCTGCTTGTACTGCCCTTTAGCTACTTACCAGAAAAACCTTGCCTTACATTCCTTAATTAGTAGAATTTACTGAGAAATTAATACGCAGGACAGGCAGATGAATGGACTTAATTAATAAGCCAGCAAACAATGCAAACAGAAGTGAAATATTATCTACTTAAAATAATTAAATAGATTCCTACAGAGAAAGCAGTTTTCAGGTTGTAATCTGTGCAATTGTAACAACTGAAATAGACTGGGTCCTGATTTTTACCTGTTACGACACCTTCCATTTCTGACTTTTTCAGTGTTTTATACTAAACATCACACAATGTTTTTAGCTCTGCAAACCTCTTCCTTAAATCAGTACTTTGGAAAAAATATATTTAGTTCTGTGACAGCACATTTTGTCATAGGTAATTCAAAACATTTTGCCAAGTGGATGGATCACTTACTTTCACAAGTTTGTTGTGATGCAATGCAATGGCATAATCTTTTTTAACGCCTATCTAGTTAAACTTTTTGGTAGAAAATTTGTGCATTTGCATGTAAACAAAAAATGATTTTTCAGCCACCAGGTCCACTTAGGATTGAGAAGAATGTTGTCAGCACTCAGAAGCCACTTTTAGTTCCTGTCAATAAGATCCATGCTGGTGTCTCTGAGTCAGGATACACCAGGTAAACTGATAACATTTTAGAAAAATGAATCTGAGGACTCAGCAGCGCACAAATGAAGGTGAAATGTTCCTGTGTCTTTTTAAAATATTCATTGCCTATTATAAGTTTTGTCATTATTTTTTTTCCTGTTGACATAATTTCCTGATCCAAAGACAGCAAAAGAATGAGGCAGAGGCTGCTACTTTTTAATATGGATGATAATTTATGACTCAATAATTGCAGACAGTGATCTAGTAAGGTCACTACTCCATTGTCATTGTCTTGTTATTGAATGTTTTAAGATGGGTACACTTAGGACACCCTTTAAGAATGCCAGTGAGAACGGTATTTTCTTGCAGCTGCAGAGCAACTTAGAACTATGTTCTCTTGTAGTACAATCAGGACTGCAATAACATGAATACAAAGGCCTTGCAAAAGCAGGCATCATGTAAAAATTAACTGGTGGTGTCTATAGGAAGGAAACAACATGGATGTGGACCTTCCAGGCACGCAGCCCTGTCAGATGTCCTCTTCTAACCACAAAAGAAGTTAAAGCACACAAAACAAAATTAACTCCTCCAGTTGTGTCTCAATACTTTAAGCATGGCTGCTGAGTTACGTCTATACTTATCGCTAAGATTTCCCAAATTTTGAAAACTTCCAGTACTTGCAGAAGATGAGGTTGTGGATGAATAATGTCAGAGGCTGTGCCTGTACGACGAGACCACGCACCTCACCGGTTTCTACAAATTGCAACTATTAAAGTACAACATATTGGTGAAAGGAAATACGGAAAATTTACTAGAAATCTCTGGCATGCACTGTCCCATATGGTATTACATATTGCAGGTGAGCAAGTAGATATTTAATAATTAGATTTTCTTGCAAGCTCAAGTTCTTAGCCATTAGGCTGGTGGTTCAAAAACACAACTTCGAGCGAAGTGGAACTACTGCTGTTATTTGTTACAAAAACCAAAATCAATTTCTCTTAGTAATAATTTATTGATACAACCTTACAGAAGGCTCGCAGGTTGTCAGAGATAAAAAAAAAAAAGTGAATACACTTTTACAGTGTTACTTTTCCCACAGTCTTTGATACATTGATTCATGTCAGTAGTGTAACCAACAGGCGGTAGAAGAAACTGCTTCCTCCTCTAGTTCTTTTTTTTTTTGCAGTGACTGCCAACTCACTGCATGGCTCAAGCAGCTGAAATGGATCCCCAGTCGTCAGTTTTTCTGTATCATGAAAAATATGCTGGAGGATGAGGATGTCTGAAGTGTTTTATGCGTCTGGTCTACAGATCCACTTTATGCTTTGCTGTTATCCAGCATGAATTCAAATTATGATAAAGTGGACATAAGTTATTAAATAATAAAATTCAAAACTGCAAACATTTATTAAAGACATAGGTATGGAAATTAAAGAAAAAACACAAGTATCTCCACTGAGGTAGGTTACATCAAAAATCTCTCTCCTCCTTCTCACCTTTTCCTTTCCTTACAAGATAGAGGTTTCTAGCCTTTACTCATGTCCTCTCTTCCTGACAAAGTACTTTAGTTTTTACAGCTGGTTCATGACTCGGAACACATCCACGCACTCCACCTCAGTGCAATGAATAACATCCAATCTCTCTCTCTTCAGCAAAGCATAACTTAATATATTAACTTCTAACTTCTATATTGTGTGTCAAATGCATGATGAATTTTGGTGCCCTGAAATCTCGCAGCATTTTATTGTGAAAAACCAAACAAAATTACCCCCCTAAAATACTAGCATTTCTTGCCAAATACATTAAGAATCCTGTCATATCTATAATATACTCATCTTCTTTGACTTTGTAGAAGAAATTCAGGGGTTCTAAGTCCATTACATCCCCTCACCTTACTGACCTTCCTTGATGGTCATGAAACTGTGGATGCAGAAAGTGCGAATATCTGTACAGTTTGGTTTTTTTTCTGCCCATGTAAACTAGAATGCAAAGTAGAATCACCAATCTGCTTCTTGTATATGTTAATTAATGGAGTAACTTAAACCAGCTTTAACAGATGACTTTTAACACATAGCCCAAACTCCCTAAGTTATTTTCCTGGTGTATTTTCTGCAACAGCATAAAGTGGCCTTGAAATAAATAAAAAAACTCCACCAACAGACAACAAAGCAATAAAACACAGAACCATGCAGCATGTCTGATAAAAGAATTCAGCATCGAAGGTGAAGCAAGGAAAAGCCAAACAACTTTTCCTTATTTCATTTTAGAAAAATTAAATTCACAAGTTAGAGCAGAACTTGAGCAGGTGTAAATCAACATTTTCTGCAGCAGAAATATTGCCTAAGCTCTTTTAGAACATGCTTCCATGCCAGAGCAAATATTTTCATTTCATTGACCTTGCCAGGCAACTCCGCAACATAATGTGTATGGTAGAAATACTCTTCAGTAATATCAAGCCTGGAATATTTATTGAAAACATTTGCAATCTATGAAAACAAACTCTAATTCCGTACATATTAAAACCTTGAACTCCACTCTGTGTATTAAATAGCACAACAGAACCTCATCTAAAACAGGTTTTCATGTGGGAGAAGAGGAGGTGGTGCTGAGTGGGTGCTCTTCTCTACATTATTAGTAAGATTTGACCTTTTGAGCCATCACTGACTAAAATTAGCATGCTTGATTTCAAACTTGTTTGGATGCACACTGTGTGATTCTCTATAGTAGAATTAGCAGCAGGATTTAGAAGCATTATAAAGTATTTTCTTATGAGAAAATAAAGGGCATATTAGGACATAACTAGTGATTCTGTCTGTACCTTTATCTCTGATATACCCAACTCTGTGTAGGTCTAAAAGATAACACCTTTCTATCTGCACCATCAAAAATCAGGATATATGTCTACCTACCACTGTAGTCTCTAAATAATAAAAATGTTAGTGTGGAAGAAGACCTGTTGTTGTGGTTGAATGCAGGACAGCCTATATAATATGTAACACCATTACATTTCCAGGTCCCACTACTTTGTAATACCTAAGTCAACTTAGAAAAAAAGTTGTTCTTGTGTAAGTTATGATTCTTACAGAATAAGCAGGGAACTTTATGACTGAACCAAGAATAATTATCCAGTTTCACAAGATGGTAGAATGTAACGGTCAATGGTATTTATTTAAGCAAGCAATACCTTTCTGAAATGAACTGATTTCATAATGATTGCTGTTGCTTTAGCTTACTGACACTGAATTTCACCCATTCTTGAGAGATATGTAGATGAAATAGGAGGACTTCTACCATGTACAGATATAGAAGCAACATTTATTAACATGAACAGTGGAAGACAGCATAAAATACAGTGATCCCGCATATTCACAGATCGTATATCCACGTATTCAATTAATCGTGGTTGGATTTTCAGTGAGTTGTGAGACCGCGCATGTGCGCAGAATGTCCCGGACCCCGGATTTCATGGCCGGGAAGCACCAAAGGGCGCTTCCTCTGCTTTAATGAGGTGCTACAGTGCGAGCCACACTCCCAGGACCGCCCCTCCAGACCTTATGACTGGAGGGTGTGTGGCTACAGGTGGGGAGTAGTTGAATATTCATGGGTTCGGTATCTTCATGGATTTCATAACTCGTGGGACCTACCCAGACCCAACCCCCAGCGAATTCTGGGGGATCACTCTATATCTACTTTTTGAAGGCTAATTTGTAAGATTTTTGGTGCTAAGCCTTTGTATCATACACAAAATGAATAGAAAAATGGTTACGAGTATCTTCATGGTTAAAGCCCTGTTCTTACAGAGACAGAAAGCTTATTTATGTGGATTGTTATTTACTGAGCTCTGATCCCCATTCTTCAAAAGAGGAAATGTTGAAGTCAGAAAGATCAACTTTCAAACTCTACCTTTTCTAAAAATGATCCATTGGAGTTTGGGGACATCTTATAGTTTGATAAGGTTTTCATAAAATCCTCAAATTACTAACCAAGCAACCAGTCCTCACTGATGCCCATTCTCTGCTTTGTTTTTCACCTTCTTTTATGATAGGGTCCAACTATCATATCAGAAGTCCTGTAAATGCTCTTCAAAGAGTTTTTTTCTGCCCTTTGGTCTGAAACTGTCCTGGCTGAAAAGGGAATTCACTACTGTACTTTCCTACCAGCCAATTTTTATAAACTTTTGTAAATAAAGCACAGAAATAGCTTGTCCACTTTTGTGTTTCACAGTGGAAATTAGAAACTGAATACTAACTGGGAATTGATCAGGTGAGCATTGGAAAATGAGGACCAGGTGATACAGGCTGCACCAGCTGAAGAATATACAGAACAGACCTTCACATTAGACTGTATTGACAGCTGTAAGCCAGCAATTTAGCTGTAAGCTAAGCTATTTAGAAAGATGAAACTCGAACAATGGGAGTAGAAAAATGTACTGCCATAATACCTTTATTGTTACGAGAAATAAATACTGTGGGAAATGTGATATTGTCTCTGAGCCATCTGATGGTACTGATTGCTTTAACTAGTAATTTTCTGGGGTGAAGGGGGAAATAAATAGACTGGTTTTTTGTTTACCATTTCTATGCCACTTGAAATATTTCATAAGTATCCACTGGGAAATTTCCTCCTTAGTTCTGTGAATATCCACTCATGAACTGGGAAATGTTACAAGTGTATACATAGAAAAAGTAAAAAACATGTTATTGAAAGAAGTACAAAGAATCAACAGATAGCGTGAAAGTAGGATGTTATCCACTTTCACTGACTGACTATTTTTGCTTACACATCTCTCCAGCTATGCTGATGACATTCAGTTTGCTAGAATCTAAGCATCTTCAGAAAGCTAAATACAGTCATACATCAGTTATTTGCAGTCATATTCACAGCCTCTCATATTCATGGAATTTTTTCCTGCAGTTTTTACTCAGTTATTCATGGAGTGGTGTGGTACCGAACTGCCAGAGCGGGAGGCCCTGGCCCCGGACGCCCTGCCAGGAGTCAGGAAGTCTTTAACTGTAACACAGGGACACACGTGGGGCCTGTTCCAGCCCTTTGGGCGTGGCAGCCAGCCTGGAGTTGCCAATGCATATCTGCATATGTGCATATGCAGGTATTTACCGCTACTTTGCGGATTTCCCTTATTGCGGCACCTGTCTGGAACCAACTCCCCACGATATTCGAGGAATTACTACATATTATTTTTCGCAGTGGCAACGTAGCTGTAGTAAAAAATTTCTTCATCCTAGAGAATGAGAACACTGATTTCTGCAGAATGAGTAACTGTAAAACAGTCTTGTTTTGAGAAAGTGCATTTTTCAACAGTGATACTGATGCTTTCAAAAGTGTGTGTGTGAGGCATCCAGGCCAAACTGGTGACAATGCATTTCTAAACATCTAAAAATATTGTAAGTTAGCCACCATGCTGAGATAAATGACAGTAAATTAATGAGGCAACATAGATTTTGAAATTTAGCTGTTCATCTCTCAGTACATTGCTTATTTAGAATTCCTAAGAATCAACATGCAAGTGTCCTTTGGAGCAATGAGAAAATTTAAAAATTGAGTTTCAGGTGCAGTTTGCCTTTAATACCATAAACACCACTCTGAAACTCCCACAACTGCTTGAGAAAGCCACCTACTCACATTAGAAACACCGAAATTCACATCTAATCCAAGTAATCACTTGACTGACACTCAGGACATATTTTACACAAGGTCTATCCAGAGGCACTAACATACAAATCTTTCCAAGAGCTCTTATTTCTCTGTCTCTTAGCATGCTCTTCATAAAACAAGAAACACACAATAGATTCATTCAAACTGAGCAAAACCTCAGCATTTCTGTCCTGGGAGGTACAAGGCGCAGCATTAGCTCAGTTTATTTCTCGTTACCAAGGCTTCATCACAGCCTCTGGCACTGAAACCTGACAGATATAAAATATAAATGGGGTTGAGGCTGCAAGGCCAAGCTTCCAGCATGCTCATCATGGGCAAAAATAACAGCACTACAGCTTAGCAGGAAAAGCACATGGAGAGACAACATTCTATAGGGCAAATGAGAACAGTCAATGGTAGTGGTATAGCCCTACTAAACCCTGAAATAATGGATCAGTATATTTGTTATTATAAAATATGTACTTTTCAGGACGAGTCTTATTCTACAGATTAAGTGGATGAAATGGTAGAAGTTAAAGGCTGTTATTGCTGAATCCATTTGCAAAATTCCCATGTGCTTAAGGTGGAATAAAACTTCGTTTGTGGAATAATTTTTTTTTTAATTTGGTTGTATGACTTTTTGATTAAATTTGAGAGTTAAAAGAATTCTAAGAACAGACAATTCAAACTGTTCTAGCTTAGATTTCCTAGAAACATAGAGGCTGCTTCATCTTAAGACAAATTGGTTGCTTCAGCAAACTCAAAAATATCCTTGTATAGAGAAAATAAATTTGGTTGTAGAGACTGAATTTACAGGGAAAGTTTCAGATTTATAAGTTTACCTACTCACATCTGTTTACCTCTCTGCCACTGAAGAAGGAGGAAATACATCTATAAACCAAACAGAAACGATGAAATCGTACCAGTAAAAAAAAGCGTTAAGAGCAAGATAGAGACTTGTAAATCATAAATGAATCAGTAAGACTGTGATTCTTTCTGGAGAATGAACATCAATAAATGACCCCGTAATAGTCCAGTGATGCTTGTAAAGGATTTTGCTGGCATTCCAGAGAAGATGTGATTACAGGGCTGATTGGTGCTTTGGAACTTTGTCACATTAGCGATAAACCCATGCTTTTTAACACTGCAGCCAAAAAAAGTTGAGAGATTTTTGCTTTGTTTCTTGCAGTAATGATGAAACAGGCTAATCATATGTACTATGCTCTAAAAAACAGTCTTGACCAAAGTATGGTACAGCCCAGTGCCCTTCCAAGTTCTGCAAAAGTTTCAAAGGTTCACTTACTAAGAAATGTTTAAGCTGGTTCTATGCTGCAATGTCTCATGATAGGAAGGTCATATTTTGATCTTCTCATTTGCATGTAAAAATAGTAATCTTCATTAACTGTCAGCATAAAACCAACATGCTACATTTCTGATAACTCCATAAGACTGATAAGGCTGAATTTTGGCAATAGTGAAGAGCAAATGACAGCCATGGTACTATTTGCTTACTCTGCTGAGCTTGCAGAAATAAAAGAGGAGCCACTGAGAGAATCTGCATCTTCCTTACTGCTGACAAATTCATTTCATGGCTGCAGAGAAACACGTCGGCACTTGGCAAGGGCTCCACTTAAAAATAGAAGAATCATTGTTTTAATGGGCATTACAGAAATGTAACTCTCCAAGTAACTCCAAAGCAGTAATAACAACCCTTTAACCACTGTCCAATGACTTCTGCAGACCTTAAATGGAATATGTATTTTACTGCTATTTTTAGACAACTATCCTGCTTTTTCTTTCAGCTTAGGTTTGCCAAAACCAGAATGCAAGTTCCTGTACTTTACACCACTACATGTTTCTTAGCATTAATACACCGATTAAACATATCACTGGTGTCACAGGTAATAACGGCTGAACTCCCACACTTCAGAAGCACAATTCAGTTGTGTATATAGCTAATTATCAAGCCATCCTCCTATTTTAATTTAAGGTTTCTCTTAAGCTTAAGAGAATTCAGAAGGAAGCATGCCTACAAGTTGTAACATGATGACAGGACTGGGAAGGCCATAGCTAATTTGTGGTTTGACCATACACATTTGTCACTATGCACAAGTAAGGCAAGCACCTACACTGAGGTTTTACTTCGTACTTGCGAATGTACTTGTGAAGTGAATTTCTTCATTCTGCATGCTTTGATGGCTATGAGGTGAGAAGATGATTTTGCAGCCAACATAAAACATAAATTAGTGAATGAGTGACACCTACAGCTGAAAACCATGTTACTTTTCAGCTGGATCAGCTTTGTTGATCTAGATCACTGTTTTGCCTTCACAAATCGAGACAGCATCACAAGAAAGAAGATTCTCCTTTTAACACTGAAAACATATTAACCAAACTACTGCCTGAAGTACAGTGCCACAAAGCCTTCCAAAACAAGTAGGAAATTTACATTTATAATATTTACAATATTTAATCCATTCACAGTAGAGACTATTTTAATTACTAGGATAAAAAGCAGGGGCACAATATAAAACCTACAAGTTCAGAATGAAAAACAACAGTTCAACCAGCAATGATTTCAGAAAAATTCACAAAAACCTTGTAGAGGTTTCTCTCTGGAACCTTGTGGTTGAAACTTATTATTCTCTATTAATATGTAACCTGCTGTGAGCTCTTGTTTAACTTAGCAGTATACTACTATATTCCCTCCCATCCCTGTACTCCTCACCAGTTGAGCAAAATGAATCGTATGTGAAACAAATAAGGAAAAAATTAGAAAGCAAACATCTTTATGCACATAAGCAGTATTTTCTGAGGTAGTGCACTCAAATTTACTAGCATACACCATTAGAGAAAGGTTTCTGCAAACTGACAACACGTAGCAGCAATGGGATTGACAAATTACCCACTGAAGTAGAAAAGGATTACGTAGAAGAAAAAGACATTTATGGAAAATAAAGTGATTTCTTCTTCCCTTTTATGCTCTTCCTTTAAAGAAGGGCAGCTGAAACCAGAACTAATACATACATTGTATACAGCTGAAGGATAAATCTGTGNCATAATTTTCTGTGATTCTGTGATCTGTGATTTCATTGCTTTGGTAGAGGGCTATTTGTGAGCTGCAATGGTGCTGAGCAAGCCTGCAGTTTTTCTCACAATTCCCTGGATAAGAAGTGTCTTCCTGCCCTAAGGCAATCAGTTGCACCATGTAACCTTTGTCATTTTCCCAAAGTTAATTTGCAAGGTGGTTTTTTTCATACATCCATTTCCAAGGAGCATTTCTAGCACAACCACTGACCTGTAAGTACTGCAAGTACATGTCAGAGTGGCGTGCAAATTCCAACCTTTCAGCTGAGGTGAGCAACTGACTGCACACGTGCTCCTAGTCTACCATGCTGCAAAATGAAGTAAACTTACTTAGGTACCGGTATTTTTTATTTGCACTGTAGCAGGATAGGGATGTACCCACAGCTGGTTGCTGCACCTCAGCCAAAGTAGCAGCAACTTTCACCAGAAGGTTCTGTACTACCAGACCCAGCTCAGTCACTCTCTTTTGTCTACACTCTCAAAGCTCTGTTCTGCCCCACCTCTCATTCTGCACAGCAACAAAGTTTAAACATCTGTACAAGATATTTTGTAACTAAGCTAAAACTACCAAACAGGAAGAAAGGAACAATTTACAGTAAGTAAAATGAGGATGCTGAGGAAGGAAAAAGACTGTGGAGGAAGGCACGTGCGAAAAAGGAGGGAGACAACTGGCTTCAAAAATGGCAAGGAAAACATGTATATCTGTTCAAAATTTGTAAGTTCATCAAATATTAGTCGAGGAAATCAAGGTAAAGATCTATGCCTTCTAGAAGTTTTTATCGATATGGAGAAGTTAAACTAAAGCAATAATTTTAGGTTCAGCAGACTGTGATCTATGGTAACACTCAACTATCGGCATGTAGGGGCAGATTAAAAAGTAATTTCACACAGTATTCCAATACCTATGCTAATATCATTGACAAAAAGATATTTTGGCAATACCTGGCACTAAATAAATTGAAGCTGCTGATACATATTTAATACACAATGTTAACCTCTCTCAAGCTATGGACCAGCTGAGAATGACCAGCATGAGAGGAGAATTTGACTGTTGCAAGAAAAGTTCTAATGATTTAATACATGGCTTCATTTATTTCAAGTTAGCCCAGGCAGAATTCTTACTCAGAAGCACTGGGGACTGTTGTTATCTTTATATCCTAAGAAGTCATGGCCCTGAGGATGTCCCCACTCACTTGGTTTGGTTGACATTTCTACCTGTAGCAGCGCAACACACTGTGGGCTCCCCCTCTGTCACTTGCCCCTCTGCGATGGGCCCCTTGTAAGTGACTGATTCTCCGGTCTGGGTCCTGGCTTAGATGCCTTCACTGAAACCAACAACACGTTTTTCTAAAGAGAAACTGCTTATAAAAGCACTACTGCTGAAAGATGCCCTTTGATTAAGCTTTTAGAAGGGATGGTATTTCACAGCTTTTAAAAATCAGCAACCGTCATCTGATGCACATTTTATCCTGTTACTGGCTATCATTGTCACTCAAAAAACAGTAATCTCCCTTCCTATATTTTCTTATCCCGCTGACACCAAATTCTGTACAGCTTTTTGGTGAAGTGATTGGAAAAGTGGCCAAGCTATCCACCACTGCTCTTAGTACCTGCCTGGAAAGAACTGCTTCCTAGCCAGCCTGATCCCCTTTCCCAAGTACCACATTGATTACTTACACCCACATAAGCGCCTGGGTAGGACTGTCATTTCCAGAGGCAGTGTCAACTTAAAACTTCTCTTCAACAACAGACTGATGATTACAGTCTATACCCATTAAATTCTTCTTTGGTTTGAAACACATATGCTGCATTTTCTTCCCTGAGCCATTGAGTGACTTGGCTTAACCCTACATCACAGGAGCGTCTCAGTGAGGTGCTTAATTGATCTCCCTGAAGTGTTCAAGTCTGTGCTCAAGAACCAACAAAATTCTTCAGAATACCCCAATATCAAACACACTAAAAAAAAAGATCTCCTTTTTAATTTGTTCAAACTGCAAGAACAAAAGTGTTCCAAAGTAACAGTTTTAAGTTACCGAGAAAGCAATTAAAGCAACAGCCACACTACAAAGTAAGTTACTTCTACAACATACACCAAAGATGCTTTTTAAGGAAAAGAAGTTCAGCTTCTATAGAAAGTATAACCAGCATGTATTGCAAACATCAATAAAGAAAGCAAAATTTGTGCCCTTGGTGACAGCTGTCTGTTTGACAGTAGCAGAGGCCTTTTCATTTTCCAGTATAGTGGGTACTGCTTTTCATCAAATATATTAGAACAGCAACAGCTACATTCTGTGTCTGTCTTCCCTGAGGAAAAGCATATGGAAAGCACTATTGTATAAAAACATTAGATCCTTGTGGTGCATTTTTGCAGGGGTTTCTTCAGATTGCTACAGGCCATTAACCTTTCACTTCAGGTAAGTAATGAACAATGACTTTTCCAACAAAGGAAATCAGCTGTGCTACCAGTGGCAACTCCACTTTTTAATACATGCACCTACCCCCTGTCCATGTACTTGTTATTTATTTTTTAAAAAATCAATTCTGGTATGAAATAAGAAAGGTTCCCCTTGGCTTCACCTTGAGCTGATAATGAAGGAACACTCAGTGAAGCCTGCTCCCAAGGAAGTCTTCCTTAATAGAACTGATTAAAAATAAAATGAAGCTTCTACTTCGGAAGCAAGATGTATTGCTTCCTGCTTTCCTTCACCATGGTATCTTGTAATTGGACTGGTGCTAATTGGACACTTCAGAAAAACAATTTAATTTATAAGGAAAAAAAAATACTTCTATTTCCCTTGGTTTCTAAGAATTACTGCCACTGAGCAACAGCAATATGCAGAACTGTGAATTCAACACAAGACCTTAATTATACCAGGCAAAACCACAGAAAATCCTGGTGGAGTCTTTCTTTTTCATTTTACTTTTGTACCAGATCAACATACACTTTCAAGCAGAAACACAGAAGTGTTTCTTAAAGAACCTGCTCTGATTTAACATGTCTTGTACAATGGTAGGATGGGCAGAATAGGTGCAACTACCACAGGATGAAAACTGTCTCTGTAACAGTGGTGTGGTTTTTTTTTAAATCTATATCAAATCATCAACTATAAAACAGGTTAAAATTTTTTGCCTGATATCAGGGCACATAATTACAAAGAAAGTGGTAAAAACTGACAGATTCAGGACAGCAGCCCAGAAGAAACAGACACGTATTTAAAAAGCAGGTTATTTCTTAGGCTATTATTTCTTACACTAATTGGTAAAGACTTGCATCTCTGTTTTTCATTTTTACACAATGGTGGTCAAGCCCACATAAATAATACCAGGGAGCCGAAAATCTTAAAAAATTGGGTGAATGCAGCAACAACTCTTTTTCCTTTCCCACCCTGCTTCATTCTATCCATTAATTCATCCTTTACCCTTGTGCCCTTAAGCCTCCCCTTCCTTTCATCATTTCTTCTATTAGCAGTGCTTCCTCCTCTCCAAAACCAGCAGCTGTGAACTACTTCCTTTTAACGTCTTGTTTTGAAAACTAACTTCCTCCATGAAGCAGGCACACACCAGTCTGTCTCAGCAGAACATGTAAGAGCCTTGGAGAAGGGCTGGAGAACAAAGGAGAGCCAGGGGAGACTCTGCCTTGCATCTTATAATGCTGCCTCTCCCTTTGTACTTCCTGTATGGCAAAATCACTAAAAATGAGGCACTGAAAAACTGCCTCCTACTACCTCCTTCCTTTAATTTCATATATTCGCATCCATAATTAGAATTTGTTTACTAATTTGAAGACAGTTTTTATTTAATTTTAATAGAATGATAGCCTTTTATTTTCTACATAATACTTATAATATTTTTGCAGCAGCAATATCTAGCTGGGGAGTGCCTCAACATATTTTACCAAACTTCATTCATACTTCCTTAAAATTCTGCATGCAAAAACTAGAATATGGCAAACTGCTGATGGTCTGCATTTCTAAATTTTGTATGGCCTCAAATACTAGCTCAGTACACTTAAAAAGTCATAATTAGAAGCCTCAAGAGATCAGAGAGACTGCTATTCTAATCTGTTACGGGAAGTCAGATTCAGGAGAGATTTCTGATTCTAACAGTATATACAGTCAACCCCCTTCCACTTCGTGCCCCCCAGCCAGCGGTTTCACATCTCAGCGGCATGATTTTTCAGCATTTAAGGAGGACTGTTTCACAACTGCACATGCGTGACCTAACACATATGAATATTCAAATTAGGCAGTCATGAATATTCAAATCAACCCCCAAGGCCATGCTGCATGGACCATGGGTGCACTGCTCTGCCTGCACTGCATCTGCCCTGAGGCAGCTGTAGCAGCTTCGCTCCGCTCAAGTGCGAGGTGCCCCCCC
>WEKX01008956.1:245091-306481 GCA_013390025.1 Pitta sordida | reverse complement strand
GTAGCCCCGGCCCTCGGCTGCCCGGTGTGCGACCCTCGCACTGCCCCGGCCCGGGCCTCTCCTCCCCGCGGTGAAAGAGGAGGCATGTCCGCTGCCGCCTCCGCTGAAATGATTGAAACCCCCCCGGTCCTCAACTTCGAAGAAATCGACTACAAAGAGATCGAGGTGGAAGAGGTGAGTGAGGGCCCCGCCGGCCTGGTCCCCGAGCTCCCCGGGGTTCCCCTTCCCGGCGCCCTCCCACCGCTGCGGGAAGGGCGCCCGAGACTTGCCGGGATGGCGGGGCTGCCGGGACACCTCCGGTGCGCCTGGCCGGGGGTGTCTGTTCTCCTCTGGATGCTGCAGCGTCTGGCACCGGCAAACAAAGGCGGTCTGGCCAGGAGCGGAGTTGCCAGCCTTCCTCTGCCAGCCCTGGTGCTGGATCTTTTACTGTAGGGTTTTATTTAAGCGGGATGGAGCTATTCAGGACTTCAGTTTTAAAGTTCTGCCGCCCATTTTGCCACCCACTTTAGTGTGAGTGGCGAATACTGTTGTCAAACGTTGTCACAAGAGGGAACTGTTAAATCTGATGTTTCTTTCGGATTTCTGTTTTTGTATGCTCCTGCCTTTGCCTTCTGCCACCAAACTGATCCATTGCAGATATAATCGTCATACCACTCTTAATGATTTGCTAGGTTTACAGCTCTATGAATGAACAGATTTTTTTTTTCTTAATATAGGCTAGTGATGTGGCACTCATGGATATGTAACATTTCATTTGACCTGTGCGTGTTACTTAGGTAGTGACATCCTGTTACTGTACAACATAGTTGGAAGCAAGTTTTTCTTCTGTGGAAAGTTTAACAGTAAAATAATTGCCTTAAATTCTTTGAGGCTGGAATGGAATGGAATGGTACGGAATTTCAGATGTACCTTTCATCTGCCTGGGTTTCCTGTGAGATTAGGATGGGTGTGATCTGGGATGGTTTACTTGCTTTGCTAAAGGGCTCAGTAGTATGTATATATATTACAATGCTGTTTAATGCTCAGAATCACACAAAAATATTGCTGGTATTGATATTCTTCTTTCCTTCCTCCCTTGCTAAGTTCTCTACAGGAACGAAGTTGCTTCATGTAGACCCATTATGAATTTGATGAGGCCAGCTTATAGAGTCTGGACCTAAGAGGCATCCAAGGACTGCTGAAACAGTCTCTGTGCTTTTACTTGTAGATTAACGTATTTCTATTTCAGTAATAACTGTCCTCTTTTTCTTAGTAAGTTTCTGTGGAAGTGAATTTATTTTTGTGCAGTAGCTTTTATAGGTATGACAACCTGTGTCTCATGATTTAAAGAAGTTTGCTAGATACCGGTTTGTTCGTAATTATCATACTGAGCTTGCATGGCCTGGGGAGAGTTCACAGAACATAAAATCTACCATGTGTCTACAGAACACTGGGTCATTTTCAGCTGCATTCAATTAGTGTTTTGTGGTAACTTTGGCTTTCACCATGGCAGGCATCAGAAATTCTCAGAAGACGATATCTTCCGAAAGATTGCCTTTATATCTTTCTATGAATATGGCAATCAGAAAGATTTTTGTTTCTGTAAGTCTTAATTGTTCCACTTACCTTTACTTCATAACAGTTAAATGCATAAAGGAATTTTTGCAGACATTCTTACATCACTTACTGATGGACAGGGATCAAATTATATGTTTTGGGAGAAATGGCTTTTGTCACACAAAGAAGAAAATTTAAGTTGGTAAGAATTTATCCATCATAAAACAGTGCCTGGCAATGGCTCATAGAAGTGAGTAGCACATCTGCTGTATCAGACACCGCACTCTGAAAGAACTATATGAATCTTTAATCCTCACAACACCCTTGGGAAGGTTGTTAGCAAGGATTATGCTGCTATTTTACATAGAGGAAATGTGGACCTGCATAGTGTGTATCTCAAGTTTATCATTCTAAAGTTTAGTGTTGGGAGCTTGTTTGCATCCCACACAGACGAGTAGCACCTGCAGAGACAGGACTGTAGGCGAATGTATGTAGAGACAATGCCTAAGTAAGAATTCGTTTAATACAATTGTTGCGTTATTCTTAAAGCAGGCTCTCTGATGGAGATGACAAAACTCATGTGGTATAACCAGAAGAACTCTGATAATGTGTTGTCTTCATGGAAAATCTGATGACAGCTGGCATAGCATTTCGGGTTACATTCAGTGTACCTGCCCTACTAGAAATTCTTACAGGCAATGGAGATACACCCTTGTGCTGAACACAACCTAGATGTCATTGCACAGAGGAAGAAATAAGACCTACTTTACAATAAAACTGATGAATTGGAGACCATACTTAGACCTGCTTTTCTCTGCTGTAGGTGTTCATCTTACTCGTGATGCAGTTTTCATGCAAATAGTCAACACTGCAGTCATAACAAAACATGCATCCTTCCTGAGGATTTTCTGTGCTCTCACTTCAGGCTCAAAAGTTTTCAAGGATTTTTAAATACCTTTAGTGACTCAAAATGGTCAGATTTATGCTTGGCAAACTTCAAGTGTTTCAAAATGGAGTGTCAAGAGATCTACACTGGAAACTCAAATGCTTTTATAATCATAGCTTTGCTGTTGTATTATCAAGGCTGTCTTGTCAGCAGATAGCAGCCCCACTCTGCCACTGGTTTATTAATAGATATTGAAGTTCTGGAATACTTGCAGGCCCTGAGTCCTTGCAAATAAATGTGAGATCTATAAGTGCACTTTCATTTACATTTGTCTGAACTGGACTGTGTAACATAAAAAACATACCATATTTTGCTTTAGCTACAGTGCACATGTCCTCTGTGTTACTTCCGACTAGCCAAATGTGTTTCCAGACTCAGGCTGCTTTTTTGTTTCAAGTGCTTAAAATGAAGTAAAATGAGTAAAATGTACAGAAAATTATTATGACTGAGTTGGAGTCAAATCAAAATTGGTGTGACACAGTGGGAGCATCTTCAAAAGTGGAAGGATGAAAACAACATAATACTTGAGTTGAACAGAAACATTCCCTATTTCACTATGCAAGTTCTTAACTGTGGGAATGTCTTAATTTTTTAGGTACTAGACAAATCATTAGAAACTGAAAAAATAAGACTTAATATAACTGAAATCAGGGTAACAATGAAAAGCCTTACTTTAAAATATCATATTTAAATCTAGCCTAAATACTCCCATCTCTTCTTCCCAGAGGACCTTCCACATCTAAGCAAGAGACTTTGGTTTTGAATTGTTCTGGCAACCTGCTCCCTGCCAGTCTTCCTGAAAATTCCACAGCCCTTCCTCCATTTTTGTAACTGGATAACAGTCCCGTCCATGGCCAAGCCCATACACATATGATGTGTGTATGCCTTGGATTGCAGAGCCAAAGGTACAAGTCTGGTCATGTACTCTGTGGCCCTGCCCAGTCACTGCCTGATGTAGCCAACTTGAAAACCATTGCCATATTTGTGTAGTCGCAAGTTACTTTTGAACAGTCTGGAAGTGTAAATTATTTGAAAACTGTTGTTTAATGCTTTGCTGCTGGTATATTGCGGTTTACACTGATGTTTTTTCTCAACAATCTATTAGGAAAACAGTAGTTAATTCTAAGGGAATTTAGGGTTATGTTTTCTTTAAGATGAAAAGATAAGCTTTGTAAATAGTCATTTTACAAAGCCTACTAAAGATTCCAGCAAACTAAGAAGATGCAGTTTATGGCACGTGCGCAGTTGAGTAATTTCATCAACTGAGTAGTGTGCTGAGAACTTTCTGAGAATTTTATGTGCTCCTTGCCATTATGGAGCAGAGCAGTTCAGAGGCAAGAGAATGAGCAGTGAGACAGCTGGAATTTGCTCCCTTTTATAGCAGTTAACTTTTAAAAGTTCATGAGATGAAGTGGCCCATTGTGTCCATTTCACTGCAAGGTAGAGCAAATATGCATAAACTACTTCTGAACGTGGAATTGTTTCTACCTCTATTGTTCACAGAATCACAGGATCAACAAGGTCGGAAAAGCCCTTTGAGATCATCAAGTCCAACCTGTTACCTATTACCAACCTATTACCTAACACCATTACATCCTCTATACCATGGCACTGAGAGCCACATCCAGTCTCTTTTTAAACACTTCCAGGGACAGTGACTCCACCACCTCCCTGGACAGCCTGTTCCAATGGCCAATCACTCTTTCAGTGAAAACTAAACTTCCCCTGGTGCAGCCTAAGACTGTGTCCTCTTCTATCACTGACAGCCTGAGAGAAGAGCCGACCCTCACCTGGCTAGAACCTCCTTTCCTTGTTTTTATCTCCTAGAAGATTGTGTCCAGTTGTAGAATACCACGCTGCAAAATTAGAGGTTTGAACAAGAACTGCAGGTTCTTGGATATCTTCATCAGTAAGGAGAGATTGGTACTCAAGAGCCCAGGGTGGTAGGTAGGAATCCATTCGAAGTCAGTCATATTTTGCAGCCTTTTTCAGTAAGATCTCAAGGTATGAAGTTGAGTATCCAAAAGCAAAGCCAAAAAATTAGTACGTGGTGAAAACATATGCATGCCACTATTTTCTCTGATTTCACTATAAATAAATTTCTTATTTAATTCAAATCATGAATTAAATTTAGTTTTGTTGTACTAGTGGAAGATTCTCTTCATCTTACATAAGAAAATAGCTGAAGCGTCAACTGGGATGTGAATTTATAGGGGAAGTGACGCAACACCAATTCCATATGAATGAAATTCAGTGTACAGGGAGTTGGAGGATGGCTGAAAAGCTAGTGAAAGTGCTAATGTGAGACTTTACATCTGTTTCTACACATGCAGGTACATTCAAGGAATCAGTTTGTGTCCCCTCAAATATAATTTACTTTCGTAAAGAACACATAGGAAAGAAACTTCACAGGCTTTTCTTTTCTAGTGAGGAAAGCAAGATGCATATTAATGAGATAATAATAAAGTTCCCTGTCTAATGACTTTTCCTAAGGAAAAAACTAAACCAGAACAAGTTTCATATGTCCCTTATTTATCCCACCCAGTGGATTCTAGCAGTATTTGGGTGACTGTAGAATGATTGTTTGTTCTTCAGAGACCAGTAATTTTGGCAAATTCCAACTCCTGTTGGAATCCTTCATCATGGGTGCCTCAGTACTCAATATTTTGTGTCTAAAACTAGAATCTGCTGTCTGGGCTGCTGTAACAGAACAAATTGATTCATGCTAGAACATCAGACATTTGTGTTGTTAATGGTTTTTAATTTCTGGTAATTAAAATTCAAGCTCAGAACTGGAGACAGATATGTAAAAGCCTATCAGTGTGTAAAAGCCTTTCAAGTGTGTAATGAGCTGGAGTGAAAGTATATGACTTGATAAACTTGTTACCTTTGCTTGAGATGCATGAATCCAAGAAGGGGAAAGCAACATGTAGAATTGGGTTGACATTAGTACAAATGAACTTAAGTCAAAGAACATAGCTGTAAGAACTGGCAGATCTGAACTCCTTCCTAAAAGTGCTGCCAGGGTATTGGCCACAGTCATGTGTGGCACGGGGCCGATTTGTTTCAACCTACTTAATAAAGCACAGTCAGAGGAACCAAAGTTGGAATTTGAGACTGGTTGAATGAATGATAGAAAGTGTAGGCATATATTTTTAGGAAGTGTAAACTGTTGTTCATGCCTTCTTTTGGCCCTTTTTTTTTTTAATCTATGTTCCATGTGTTGTACTGGTAGATGCGCGAAAAACTGAAAATATTGGTATGCTTTATTGCTACTGCTGGAGCTCACTTAGAATAAAACTACTGAAGTTAAAAATGTGATATGTTTTTACAAAGCATTTCTTTTTTTTTTTCCACTGTTTTGTGTAGTGTCTGAAACTTGAGGAATCCAAAGTTCCAGTTTGTATGAACCTTTCATATGCAGATATGTACCAGTAAGCAAGATGACATAGATACTGAAGATAATGTAGAGCCTGGTATATGTTGGAAGCAGGTTGGGTTTCTGTTGTTGAGTTTTTGTAAGTGCCTGCTTGCTTCTCAAAACATGTCAGTAGATACTGTATGTTATGAAGTCAGTTCTCCAAAGAATACTACGTCTGCAAACCAGAGAGCTATTATATTTTATTGCTGTCTTATATATTCAGCAAGTTTTTGTTAAAAGAAAAGCACTAGGAATCCAGCATGCAGAGCTACCTTGCCTGGAAACCTTATGGACAAAAACTTTGCATCTTTATGCTTTTCAGGAATAGAAAACCTGTGGAGTTTAAAGTTGAAATTAATTGTTATGAAGTTTTGATATTTGATAGGGGATTGTGGTGTATCGGAATAAATAGAGATGCATTTTTCTTGTTTTACTGAAGGAGGGGAAATTATTGGTCACATCCCTTAGGACAAAATACATCCTTAAGGTCTTAACATATCTGTAGTCTCTATTTCCTGCATGATTTCTAGTCTACATAACTTACCAGTCAGTATAGTCTACATACTTACAAGTCAGTATCATGTATCTTTGTTTATGTACAGTGTTTGATACTATTTGTACACAGAGACAGAGGTAATGCTTGTTCCAGGGCTCTTGTATGGTTCATATTCTTTAAATAAGACTCTAAATACATTATCTGGAAAACATGCAAGTGTCACTGTCCTTCGCAGTGTCACTTTGCCTCACAGTAAAACATAACTTTACTGGTTTAAGTTTTATAGAGAGAAGAATAATTTTGTGTATGCTTTTCAACCTTTAAAGCTCTTTAAGCATTTCTTCCAGTTTAAAATGTGTTTGTGTTATACTGAATGGTACTCAACAAACTTCTCTTCTGTGGGAAAAGTAGAAGCATTCTTGTTCTATTTCTAAACATGTCATCTGCCCTATATTTTCCTTTTTTCTCGTAGAAGATATTTCGAGAGAGAAAATCTTTTACCAAAAGAATGTATTTATTTTTAGGTCATTTTCCAAACATACGCAGTGCTACAGATCAACTGCTGTTTATTGATTTGTTGTGTCAATAATTCCATTAACTGTACTTCATATAATTCTGAATATGCACTACTGCCCAAACATATCGTGTGGCACCAACAGCAGGGGACAAGAAGGAATGAACATGAAGAAACTAAAGTTCAGGCAGTGCCTCCCTCCTGTGCTATTAAGTTACTTAGTTCCAGCACATGATGTTGAAGGGAACCACGTGGTGTTTAAACCATTCTGACAAAATCTAAGACTTACTCCTATAAAGAATAAGTTCAGTAAAAACGTAAAGGAAGGAAATTATAAATAAATGGAATCCATCACAAGCTGCATTCTGTTGATTATAAAGGGGTTTTTTTACTATGAGTAAGGTACTGTTCCCATATTAAGTAGGAATAACATACTGGGCTTTCACATATAGTAAACTTCAATTTTTATTGGATCCATCATTGATTCTGACGGCTGCTCCTTTCATATCCAAGAGGCTGAGCTGCTTTAATGGACGATTGACTCTTCTGTTTTCCCTGTATCCTAGGTAAATATTCAGTGCATTCGTGTCCTCTTCTCAAGTTCAACTCCCTGCCTAAGCAGGCACCAAGTCACTGGTAAATTGTTATGAAACCTTGACTGCATAGTCATTTATCAAACTGTTTTCACCAACCATAAAATTTACATACCTGGTGGTCTCTCACAGCTTTCTATTATGTGCATAATTAAAATTTAGATTGTCTGGTAAACTCTTCTTCTTGGTGCTTGACACTGATTTTTTTTTTTTTTCATGTCATCAGTGGGATTTCTTAAAATGCATCTGATTCTTGGAATTTATTCCACTTTCCAACTAAAGCCCAAGTATTGTGACATTCATGGCACAGTGTAAAGCATCTTGGTAAAGCATACTTGGTTTTGTTAGTTTGTTCATTTAATAGAAGTGTAGTTAAAAGATATATCAACATTAAAAAATAATGATTTACGTAGTATGTGAACTGGAAATACATGTAGCAATTCTGAAGATTAAACTTGCAAATACATAGTCATGGATTTTTCTGCAGAGGAACGGTATGCATTTATGTTGTCTTATGGACTGGTTTTGACCATGTGGACTCAAATGCAAGAGACACTTGGGCTTGGGCTTTTTTTTTTTTTTTTTTTTGTTATACGTGTGAAAAATATATATATTTAGTATATAAAAATTNGGCAGCACTGCCTCTGCCGGGACTGGTGGATGTTAATGGGAAAGAAACTCCCATACCAACGCCTCCCCTCCATAAGTTCATGGGGTGTTGCAGTGTTGCAAAGTTAAGGTTTTTCCAGGCTCCAAGAATGCCGACCAGAGCTCAGGGACAGCCCTTCCCCACCACGGAGGCAGGGTGAGCATGTGCAGGATGGCGCGGGTCCCCCCCGGGGCACTGGGGCCGGGCCAGGCTGGGGGGGGGGAGCAGCGGCGTGGGGTTTGGGCTGTGAGCACACACGGTCACAGCAGCCGCTCAGAAATGGTTCCCTTTTCTCGCCTGTGCCGAGACAGACTACGGGAAGGAGCAAAAAATTGTCCGCAGAGCCCCGGAGTTCCGGAGGGTGGGGCAATGGGCGTGGCCTGCATGCATATTAATGACCTGCAGTTCTTTGTGAGTTCAATGTTTCGCAACGGCATTGTCCTCCGCGATGGAGGGGGTTTAACTGTATATGTACATAGTATAATTACATAGTCATAATACTAAAATTATAATGTAAAACACAGAGTGTATTTGTATATATGGACATGCAAGTCTTCAGCAAGAAAAGATATGACTAGCAAAAGAAAAACTTGATGCATATGTCCTGTTTTCAGGTATCTTTCTTTTTCCCTCCATCACTGGATTAAATGTAACAGAGTTGTAGTTGAAAACCATGAAAAGATACATTAAGAAAAGGTAACCTGGTTTGGGTTCCTTCATAGTGTACTGTATTGCTATTGCCAGTACGCTTCATCCTGAGATTGCCTCAGCTGGAGCAGGGTGCTAATAATGATGTCGCCAGTAGGTCAGGAGAGGTTATCCTTCCTCTGTACTCGGTGCTGGTTAGACCACACCTCGAGCATTGTGTCTTAATTCTGGGCCCCTCAGTTCAAGAAAGATACTGAGGTGCTGGAATGAGTTCAGAGAGGGGCAACTAGGGGCTGGAAGATAAGCCCTATGAGGAGAGGCTGAAGGAGCTGGGTCTGTTTAGCCTAGAAAAGAGGAGGCTCAGGGGTGACCTTATCGCTGTCTATAACTACCTGAAAGGAGGTTGTAGTCAGGCAGGGGTCAGTCTTTTCTCCCTGGCCACTGGTGACAGGACGAGAGGTCATAGTCTTAAGCGTCAGCAGGGTAAGTTTAGACTTGATATTAGGAAAAGGTTTTTTACTGAAAGAGTGATCCAGATTTGGAATGGGTTGCCCACAGAGGTGATTGAGTCACCAACCCTGGAGGTGTTTAAGGGTAGGCTGCATGAGGTGCTGAGTGATATGATCTAGATGTAATGGTAGGTTTAGTTGGACTATAGGTTGGACTAGATGATCTTTGAGGTCCTTTCCAGCCTTATCTGTACTGTGAATGCCAAGGTTGTGGGTTCCATCCCAATATGGACTATTTGATTAAGAGTTGGACTTGATGATCCTTATGGATCCCTTCCAACTCAGAATATTCTGTGATTCTTTGATCCCACCTCTGTGGTATCCTTCTCTTGTTGTCTGTCCTTAGTACTTCCTAGCTGTGAGCAGGCTGCCCAGTTACATGTACTTGCACCGTGGTTTTTTACGTGCTCACTAAACCAGCACTTGTGCAAAATGCAGACTTATGGCACACACAGCAACTGATGAGATTTTCTTTTAACCACAGGTCTGGTCATGTGCTATGCAAGGTGGGTGAAGGGGTTGTAATGGACAACTCTCTTGGGCCAGTAGAAGGTGGGGGACCTGCCAACGCCAAAGAGTTTTATTCCAATTTTATTTTATTCAGACAATTTTAGAGCGGGAAAAGGAAATACCAAGGGAGACTATTTAGGACTTGTGTGTCTTCCAGTGACTCATTATTTCCAATTTGTTTATATGCACTATTTTCGTAGGTTGCTCAACTGTCATTCCTATGGCCTGGTGTTTCCAGCCTCAGTTGTGGGCTACAAGAAAATAGTTGTTGTGTGTTACATCAGGAGAAGAGTCAAGGGCCTGTAGCTAGGGGAGGAGGTTACAATACACAGACCCCTTTTTCACATGGGGCAGAGTGGGGTATGTTCTGTTTGTCTCCTGTAGATCCTGTGTGGCAGACTCAGCCTAAGAACCACTGTTGTGGAGGGTAAAGGCGAGCCTTTACCCTCCTGGAACTCCTTCCAGACAGGAACTCCTGGAAGGCTCAGTGCATGCTGTAATGTATAAGAGAAAAATACTTCTTTGTGTAATTAGAAAACCAGAAGAGGAAAAATGCCATTCATCTCCATTGCTGGCCAGCTGTCTCTCATATCCACATGAGACCTTTCAAAAAGATAGGGCCTAATTTATCTTTCTCATGTTTCTTGATGCAAGATCTTGATGATTCTTTTTTTTTTTAATTTATATTTTTCCTCTCTTCCAACTGGAGCCTTGATTGCAGACTTCCTCATATTCATCATGACAGTTCAACAGGTCTTGAGTTAATGCACCTGCAGCCTTTTCCACCCTACTCTCAGGGGAAATCAGTTTCGCTATTTATCTATTTATTCATTCATTTATTTATTTGGAAAGCATGTAGTAAGAACCTAACCCAAGCATGGTTAAATAAGTGGTAGTCAGTTTGCTCTCATATGGAGGCTTCACAAGTACAATCTGGTACTTGTGCATTTCTGACTACTGAGTTACCTTCTCTGTATCAGCACTCTTAGTTTACCATCTGAATTGATGCGATCTTGGAGGGCATCTCCAAAAACATTATCAGATGGATAAGTATTCAGGCAGCAGGCAGTTTGCATTGTTTTCTTGTTTCAGCATTGGGAATGTGGGGTTATTCACTGATCTTCTACAAATGCAGCTTTCCTTTAAAGAAACTGTCCTGGCAAGGAGCCCATTTGCTAGTGAACCCATCAGAATTGGTGGAGTGTTTGTACGTAATGTGGATGCAATATCGTGTTTAAGTATTGTGTAGGTCCTTCAATTATATTGCGTCTCTATTGTATATATTTTTAATATATTCCCAGTCAAGAATCTTTCCAATTTTTATTGGGTAAAGTTATAAATAGCTATAACTTTCTAGTGAAGAGCTTTGTAATTTTAGGAAGTCTGTTTTTCCATTCAAACTAATATTATTATTTGTGCTTTACCCTTTTAAGGAAGACAGTAAAATTAAATTCTGCCTTAATAAACTACTATGATAATCACATTTGTAAATCCTTGCACTTCGCCCTCTCCCTATTTTCCTTCCTTTTCCTTCTCTTCCCATTAACCTCTCAGAAGAGTGTTTCATTAGAAGTGTCTGCTTTGTTCCTCTGGATACATGTGGTACTGCTTGAAATCAAGGACGAGCAACACAAGCACAGAATGCTGTTCAAACCCATAGCAGAGAAAGCTTGCAAGGACCAAATATGAAATCAAAGACCAGCCGACTTAGCCCATTGTTTCTTCTCCCCTCCTGTCCTTCCCATCTACCCGGCCTTGCGTTTTTTGGCTTTGGAGAAGCTCCTTTTCCTTCTCTGCGTCTGTGCATTTGTGTGCCTTAGGTCTCCTCCTCACCGCCTTTCCATTGTAACAGCTGACTTGTCTGTGATTTCCCATAGCAGTTAGAGTCACTGTTTTGGCAGCGCTCTCATTTCAACTTCACATCTCATGTGCATGTTTTGTTTTCTGTATGTTGCCGGTTTTCCCCTGAAAAACATAAGTAAAAAAAGTAAAATTTCAGTTCACCATCGTTTATAACTCACCAGTTACTGAAAGTGACCTCACAGAAAAAGAACTCTTCTCTCTGTTGTGTTTTCATTTCTATGCTTGGTTTCAAAGAGCTGCTCTAAACAATGGTGGTGTTAGAGCTTCTTCTTAGAAAAGGTTAAAGGTTTCTTGAATAATGTAGTATGCAGAAGCTGTTACTACCACTTCTGTAAAGTTACAGAAGAGTTATGACTCTTGTTTGTTTTATTATATTTTTGGGCAATGTAGATTCCAAATGAGATAGAAAGCAGAAGAAATAGAGGAAGCTTAGTTTATACAGACATTGTGCTGCTTTGGAGGATTTGGAGGAGAATTTACTGCTCTCACACTATTGAGTCATCTCTGAGAAAATGGAAGGGTAACTTTGAGCACGATGAACACCTCATCTCAACTCCATCATAGTCCTGTGGAATTGTTTGCATACACATTTGAAATTCAGAACTTTGAATTCCTGTCAAGAATAAGTGATACGGCAAATAGGTGTAATTACACTGGGCAAACATAAATACATGAATTTGCTGTCATCTCTCTTTCTTCTGAGCAAATCTTGTTTGAAATGCTTCAGATCATATTTTTCTGAAATACTGCATGTTAATAATAAAATGTTTTGTATATGTTTTCCAAGTCTTCTGTAAATGATCTTTGGAGGAAGCTTAGCTAAGCGCCAGTTATGTTTTGACAGCATAGTATTCAATTGCTGCTGCAAAACTTGAGCCTGTGTGTCTTCAGTTTTCGAAGTTAAATTTATTTTCTCTTTGTGAAGTCCTGCACAGAAACCATTTCAAGTTTTAACTCAAGTGTTTCCTATTTTGTTCTAGGTCGTTGGAAGAGGAGCCTTTGGTGTGGTCTGCAAGGCAAAATGGCGAGCTAAAGATGTAGCCATTAAACAAATAGAAAGTGAATCTGAAAGAAAAGCCTTCATTGTAGAGGTACAGCAAGTTTGATGGGAAATACCGGGTTGGATAGAGCTTGTTTTCTTAAATTTGTGAGTGCTCTTAGTGTACTAAAAGCTATGTCTTTACTGCAAGATAATGCAGCCTGTGGTACCCAGTTCAGGCCTGGACCCCTTGTCTTACAGAACAGGAGATCTGTCAGAGGATATTACATCTCCCTTAGTTTGCTTACCATAAAGAAACAAGGCAAGGAGGAGCAAGAGAAGGGCACACATTTGTGGAAATGCTAGTTCCTTTGAATTTGTCCCATTCTGGAGTCAAGGTGCAGCTGAAATATCCACCAAAGTCCTGGAGCTGATTAGCACTTCCAGGGGCTACAGAATAGTTTCTTCAGTACAACCAGGTCCATACCTGAAACTGTTTCTGAGGGTTTTTTCAGCAGTTGTAATAATTTTATTATTTTTTCTTACGTGGAAGTGTGTTACTACCTGTAACTCATTGAAAGGCAATCACTGTTTTCATTTGATGTCTACTTCTTCAGAAATATCTCAAGTAGTTCAGATATACTGATAAACTTCCCAAAATACATACATAATATTTATTAGAATCAAAAGCTTACTATGTAGTTAAAATGACATGTATTGTGATGTGATGCTTAGTATTTATTCAACTATTTAGTATATTCAAGATAAATAAAATATGTTAAAAACCACATCTACTAAAATGTAATTCACTGAAGGGTTGAAAGAAGCATATTTGTTTTAGGCTTCTCTGTGTAAATATTGGTGTTGATCATTACCTTGGAAAGTTTTTTAGGTTATTAATCTGACTCTAGTTTAGTGTTCAGTAGATCTGATTAGTCTCTTTGCATTTTTGTATGCTAAAGAGATCTAAGTAGATAATCCCAAAAATGCTTCCATAATTATTGGTATTCAGGAAACCCTACACAGTGCAAGTGTCAGTTGTAATATTCTGTTCTGGGGTATTTTTTGTCTTCTGAAGTGTACAGATAAAAATGACATTTATCCCATGGACAGTGAACAGCATAAAGTACTTCAGAAGTCGGTGTAAAGGGAAAAAAAATCCTTTTTCCTTCCCTTCTGCTATCTCCTGGTAAAAAAACCCTCAGTGCACAATAGTGTAAAGTACCAGCAGTAGTAGCTTCTTGGAACCATGTCACTTTAGGATTAAACTGTTTGGCTTCTTTTATAGGGTTGCAAGCTTGAGCTTTATTAGAACAGTAATATTCTATATTGTGAATAAAGCCAATATGTTTCTGATTTTTTTTATGTAGTCAAACAACTGGGGTTCCAAAATTGCAGGCTCCAGGAAGGGCATCGAACTTACAGAAGTTACAGTTACAGAGTGCTTATGACTTGAGTGATTTTAGTACAACCTGAACAAATACTTTCTTTAAATTTAATTTCTTAAAAAATTGTTTTAAAATATAGTTCCAGTCAGACACAAACCTACCCTTTTAAAATCCAAAGAGGGACATTAGTCTTGTAATTCCTAAAATGACTATCAATGGTTATGCAGACATATAAAACTGTATTTGCTGTTGTGTTGTATTAGTTATAGCTGTGAAAATAAAGCATTAACCTTTTTTCCTGCAATTTTTGTTATTTGCATTGCAGCTTCGACAGCTGTCACGAGTGAACCATCCCAATATTGTCAAATTATATGGAGCTTGTCTAAACCCAGTAAGTTGTAGCTCTGTCAGTATGACTGAAGGCAACTGGCTTAATATATGCAAGCATCAAAGCACAAAATGTGTATTTTATATTAAAAATGTATATTATATATGAATTTTTATGGTTTAGCCAAAATAAGGAAATACACAGATATGTGAATTGGTTGATATTTTCAGGTTTTTGTTTTTTCTTTCTCCTATGACAAATAAATTCTTTCAAGAAAACCCCAAAGTTATTTCTAAGCACAGATTATACTTCAGTTTGTCAGAATGGCATCTGGTGTATTACATATGTAGTTACATTCCTATTAATTGCAAATCAGCCATACAAAAAGTAAATGTATTAGCAACACGCAATTATAGCTCATAAATCAGTTCCTGTTCTCGTATATGCAATTTTCAGGATTTGCTTTGTTTCTGCCACAGCTGTGAACAGTCCCACAAATTCTCAAAGCCGAGAAGCAAATGCTGTGACAGGACTGATGTATCCTTAGCTAATTCTTTTATGGACTATTTAATTGCTTAAAATAATGCTGCATCCCTTTTTTTTTTAGTGCTAGTGAAATTATTTTGACATGGTATTTAAATTTGTTTTGTAAGCCACTAAAGGAAAAAAGTAAAAACAAGTGAATTGTAGTTTGAAGACAGCATTTGCTTTTTAAGACTGAGGAGGGAGAAGTCATTCTCTTCTTTCCTAACTCAAAGTTGGAGCAAAGTATAAAACTAATTTCTGTTTCTTACACGTAAATACATACACTTTAAACTGGATTTTTACTTTATAGATGGAATATTTTCCATTACCTTAGGTAATGGAGGCTTTGCAGTTGCTCTTAAAGAACTTTCTTTTCAGTTTGCAGTAGCTGTTTTCTGCCCCTGCATTTAAAACATGCCTGTTTTTTGTCCCCTCCCTCCCAAAGGTGTGTCTTGTTATGGAGTATGCTGAAGGAGGTTCTCTATACAATGGTGAGTATCATTTCAATGTAGTGTATTCCTGGAGCTAAAGTGCTAGTATTAGAGCAAACGTGATCTAACCTATAATGTTGTTCAATACATATGGCTCCGTCCTTAGACATGCGCAGAAGCCACCTGGACACAGTCCGAGGCAACCAGCTGGTGGTGGCCTGCTTGAGATTGCTTGGTGGACTTCCAGAGGTCCCTTCCAACCATTCTGTGGTTCTTTGAAGTTCTTAAAATAATTTTAAGGAGAAAGAAGTGTGCTTCTTCAGAATGCTTTTCAGTCCAGTGGTTTGTTCTTGATATCAGTTGCTTATATTTTCCACAAGTAATTTAAGGCTTTCCAGTGGAACATCTGAAACAGTTCTTGCTTAATTTGTAAATTCCCTGAGCATTTGTTTAACATAGACTTCACATGGGATGGCTGAGAATAACCACCAACTTTCATATTGAATTTTAACATTAATATGGACAACAAACCAAAAAGTGGAAAATATTTTGGCATTTCTGTTATTTTAACAGTCTGCCAAAGCATATTTTCAGTTGCAGTAATGAGGTGTTGATAATTACAGTCATACCTCAGTTATTCGCACTGTCAGATTTGCATCTTCTCATATTTGCGGAAATTTTTCCTGTAGTGTTTACTCAGTTATTCATGGAGTGGTGAGGTCCCACACTGCCGCCCCTGGCCCCGGCCAGCCCTGCCAGGAGTCAGGGAGTCTTGAACTGTAACACAGTTACTGCCCTCAGGCAGCCAGCCTGAACCTGCCAGCACGTACGCACATATACAGATATTCACAGCCTCAGATAAAGCACTCCTGCCAGCGCTAGCTGCTGCAGTTAAAGGGAAAAAGCCCCGACTCCAACGCTGCTCACTGCTGTAAGGAGCCGGGGATGTTGCAGTGTTCCAAAGTTGCCGTATTTCTGGCAATAATTTGCCATATTAATGTCCCGTATTCACAGATTAAAGGTTCCGCAGGACCCACGGGAGACCCGTAATCTGCGAATACGGAGGGATGACACTTAGATTCCATAGAGGTTTCTAACTGGTATTTTGTTAACTCCATTGTATCTGTTGTAATATGCAATAAAGTTCTTTTTAGTTTGTGCCTTTGTTTTGCAGTGCTGCATGGTGCTGAACCTCTGCCTCATTATACTGCTGCACATGCCATGAGTTGGTGTTTACAGTGTTCCCAAGGAGTGGCATATCTCCACAGTATGAAACCAAAGGCTCTAATTCACAGAGACCTGAAACCACCAAAGTAGGTTTATGGTTCATATTTCATATTTTCTTACGATTGAAATGTAAGCACATTTATAAGTATTGCATTTGGAAGAAGTACCTTTATTTGATACTAACTTTTGGATATCCAGTGTTCCAAATGAAAGCTGTGTATTTCAAACTTCAGTGACAGAACGATCGTGTATGATACAGAAAATGAACTGTATTCAGTTATTTTCTATTGAACTGGAAAAATGTCCTACTCCTGCCCAGATTATAAAAGCAAGCACTGAGAAGCAAAGCCTAAGACATTCAGCTATATTAGAATGATAGTTGTTGGGATGAAAAAGAAAACCAATGGTTTGTTACCAGACTGTTTCATGCTGCAATTTTAATATGTTTTTCTACTTTGACAGTTTGCTCCTGGTAGCTGGGGGGACAGTTCTAAAAATCTGTGACTTTGGTACAGCCTGTGATATTCAAACACACATGACCAACAATAAAGGAAGTGCTGCTTGGATGGCACCTGAAGTTTTTGAAGGTAATAAATAGTGTCAGTGTTATGTGTTCTTTTTAGGGATGCAATTGTGAATTAAAGTTGTGTAGGAAATAGGAGCATCATGTAATCTGAAACTCAGTGTGTGTTAAAGTTTGATGTAAAAACTGAAAGAGTCTTGGCAGAAATCTATCATTAATTTAAAAATCTTTGTGATTATATATTGTTAAATAATTATGCAGAGATTTGAAAAGCAGCACTGAACCAACTCTCTCATGTTAGACATTTAATTACATGAAGATGTGGACCCTTTATTTGCACCATTGCTAAGTTTTAGACAACTGTTGTTTCTTATTTTGTGAGTAAAATACAGCCAGAGGGCTCTTCTCCCACAGTTTCACTGTTTCCTAAATTCTTAAATCATTTCGAACTGTTCTGACATTTAAATACACTGTCATTACTTTTACTCCCTTTTCTGATCGGCTTTTCACTTTAGAATTTCACTATTAGTCTCTCTAAATTAACATAATTGCCTTCATTTTTGTTCCTCCACTTTCTTGTAATTCCGTCTTCATCTGCTTTTTGTGTTATCTAGAGATTTGATGTACTTCCTCTTTCCTACACACTGAGGAACTTATTACCAGTTAATTTAGTTAAGTGGGAAAACAAGCTATTTCTTGGAGTGTACTGGGGAAGACTGATGACACTTGGTAATTAGATAGGAATAATTACTGCATGATTATCAGAGAAATAATCCAGTTGATATTAAATTGCAAATTAAACACCTTTTAGCCAATCAGTACCTTAAATTATCAATGTGATTTAGCAGTGGTCTGGAAAAGTCATCTTCCTGCTTTAGGAAGCAGGTGTCCTAGCCTTGATAGATTTGAGAATGCCTGTGTGTAGCAGTGGTTTCCCAAATTCTGGATCCCAGTGGCCTCTTTTACTGTCCTTATTCCAGAGACTGTCAATATACAGTTTTAGGAGCTGTTTCCTCCTGAACATCACATTTGGATCTTTTATTCTGAAGGTAACATTTTCTTCCACATATTGCGTAGAGTACCAACCCCAGAGTTACTTGTTCCACTCTGGTGCCTGAAAATTTTCCATTATGTCAGTTTATATTGAGACATCTAGTCTATTTATTTGAGTCTAGCTAGGAGTGCTTCTTAACATTTGTTTATTATTAAATTTAATTGCATAAATAGGAGATTTTTTTTTTTTAGAAATAGTCAATTGGACAATCATTGTTAAAGCTCGATTTTTTTGAGTGAAAAATCCTAATCTAAAATGGATATAAATAAGTGTATTATAGTAGGGATTTACAGTGCATATCCTACTTCTGGTGTATGAAATCAGCATGGCAGAACAAAGAAATCTTGTGCTGCAGTTGTATTTTTGGACAGCAGAAAAAGCCTTCAGTTTACTGTTGTTTTCCTACCTTTTTCTGAAAGCATTTACTGATAAATAGATGAATCATTATAAAAGGACAAGTATCAAGGAAAGAAAGAAACCTAGAAGCTTCTGGGATGCAGCATATCGAATTACTCTCGAAACTTATTAAACTACTGAAATAACCATGTCAAATGTTAAAATAGGCAAACAAATTGTTAACAATGCTACTCCATCATTATTCAATGGTGGAATAAATGCTCATATTATTTTGGTGCTGTACTAGTGCTAATGTTTTTAGATGACAAATAAAGGCATGAGAAGGATCTGTTGTAAAAGACAGGGTGCTCATTCAAGTAGTTGTCCTAATCTTAAGATTTCCCCACTATTTTAAACATTAGGGCACCTAAATCCTTGTACATGTCAAATAATCTAAATGAAAATACGTAGTATGGTCCAGAATAAGTCAAAGTGAAAGAGAGCAATTCTAAAATCATAACTCCCTTTAGAAGAAATAATTTTAAAATTGCTTTGGGATAACTGGATAAATCAAGGAATGACTGTGTCTATCCAGTCTTCAACAGTACGGAATACTCTCTCACTTCTTTTGGACTCTGTTTTCAGAATTAGTCCAAGACTTCTCAGCCACAAAGTAGAATTTCCTGGCTCACACAGGAGAATAGCACTACTTTCCTTTCACAAGGCTTAGTGTAACAACAATGCTCATATTGCATAGATGGGACTGTTTTCCCAGTGATCTGCCATTGTTTACATACATTTTTTTCTCCAGTACCTTTGAAAATAAGCTGGCTGATAAACCTGACTTTATTATGCTCCTTCAGTACCTTTTGAACTCATGCACATTCAGCTACTTTGATACAGGTGCAACGAGTTTTGGGGATGTGGAGCTCTTTGAGAGTTTTGTGAAACGAGCAGTTGTGAGAAGTCCAAATGAGTGCCTTCACTTAGAGGGGACTTACAGTTCATGCTGCAGCCTGTCTCTTGTGCTTGTCTTGCAAATTGGCTGGACTGCAAGAACTGGCTGGAGAACAGGCTGTTTGCCTTGCACAGTTTATCACAGTTTGTCAGAGAGAGGGGGGCAGAGGAAGGTGGCTCACAAGTGGACCTTGCCACAGCTATGTGATGAATGTTCATGTGAGGCTAGACTTCTTTAATTCAACTGTTCGTGGAACTATTTGTCTGAATGATGCTTTCTGATTATGTGTTAACAAAAAAATCTCGACCACTGTATGCCAATTTTAATCCTTGTTTAAACACGAGTGGGCAAATCTCACATCATTTATATTCACACATTTATCATGTCATTAGCCATTCATATTTCTTACTAGTATTTATATGGATTATGGCTACAGAGCGTACATTCTTTCTTTACAGCCTCTCAACACTTTCATTTATTATTTTTAGTCACCTGCCTGTCTCCTGCACCTTAGCATCTTAGAAATATTAATGGTCAAAGAATTTTAATTAAGTAATGACATTACAGAAAGAAGAAGAAGAATAAACAGGAAATAAGATGGTGAGGAATTGAGGACTCTGCTGATTTATTCATATGGTAACTTAGGAGTTCTGCCGAAGACCTGTAATTAATAAAGAGCAGTGGATACAGCAGAGATGTTACTTACTGACACTGGAAGAAGTGAATTGAAGAATATTTAGAGGAAGCAGACATACTTAAACCATAAATGCAAGAGATCTTTTGAATTTAAGAAATCGTATTATATATCACATAAGAAAACTGATGCATTTTATTATTTCAAGATGACTCCAAGTGAAAAGGATTGATTTCCAGAGAGAGGCATTCTTTACAATCATATTGTCAAATGATTTCAGACTTAAGTTAGCATGAATCAGCCAGCTTTAGAAAACTGTTTTTTCTCAACAAAATAAATGTGAAATGAAAAGAGGCATATAAAGCTATTTGTTTATTGGAACAAGCTGCCCAGGGAAGTGGTGGAGTCACCATCCCTGGGAGCATTCAAGGAACAACTCAACATGGCACTTAGTGCTGTGGTGTTCAGTGAAGGGTTGGACCCTTTTCCAACCTTAGTGATTTTATGAGTCTATAATCAGCTCCATCTGTACTTCTTTTTAATGTGTTACATAGAAAAGAGACAAATTATATTGATGGCTTTCTTCCAGGTAGCAATTACAGTGAAAAATGTGACGTTTTCAGTTGGGGTATTATTCTCTGGGAGGTAATCACCCGTAGGAAACCTTTTGATGAGATTGGTGGTCCAGCTTTCCGAATAATGTGGGCAGTTCACAATGGTAAGTTGAAAACACTTCATTCCATTTGAAATTGTGTATTGGACCTATAAATTCGCTAAACACTCTTAACTGTGCAGCTTTAAATTACTAGTGTTTCAATTTTATGCTTCATTAAATACGCTTTTTTGTCAGGAAGACTAGTTAAACACTGCCGCTTTCGTGTCATTGTGGGTTTTGTGTTACTTGACTTCACCTTGTATCTGCTGTACGAACCAAAAAGGGTAAAGAGCTGTGTTCTCTTTTTTAGGATATACCATTTAAAAAGTGATCTTAGAGGTGCTGCAAAAAATCTTACAACCCCTCTATCTGGATGAATGATAATTTTATTAGCCAAAATGTCTTTTTTTTTTTTAATTAGACATCAATAAATGTATAAGAAACATGACCTTTTTTAGAAATGCTATAAACTGTCAAACTCTTGCAGGACCATTGGGCATTAAAGATGTTACTTTGTTTTTCATCTGTGGTGGTTTGGGGCTTATATTTTTCGTTCTGCTGTTTGAATGTTTCACTTAGGTACCTGCACCCATGGAGCAGCATTCTGCTGTGATAGGCACTACGTATTTTCACGAGTTTAGACTGCAAACAGGACTCAGTGGTTGTATGTATTCAAATAAACTGCTTTCTTTAAAGCAGTGGTGTAATGTTGGTCAGGGTAGTATAGTAGACTGTAGGATCTTCATGCTAGTGGAGTAACTTTTTTGCTGCTATATTTTTATGTAGCATGACAAAACAGAGTTTTATGGAGAACAAAGTGAAGTAGTTCAGTGAATGTCTTCAAAGAGCTTCCACCATTTGTCAGAGACAGCATCAAAGCCAGCACCAATTTGTTTGGAAGGAAAAATTAACAAACAAGGAGTAAAGGCCGATACTCTGCCTGAGTGTCATTGCTTTGGTAATAAATGATAAAAGCTTAGAGTGAGCACAGGTATTCTATTCAAAGAAGAGAAAGGGGCAGACAGTGATAGAGTGAATTTATATAATGCACAAAGATAATATTTGTAAATGGCATTTTTGAATGAAGAAGGAGATTCTCCAGTTTTTCAAGGACACAAGTCATTAAGATTAGGAGTGATGAGTGCCTCACATAAAAGCATTAACTGTGAAACTAAGTGTAAATCTACTAGTCATAAATCAGGAAGCCTTAATAAGGTGCCAGGCATATTCTTTAGGGGTAGACAAATTCCTAATCTGTAGCTCCTTTTGCTTTACAAACTTACCTTTCTTGTCTTTTTCTATTTTCTTTTTCCTTATTAAGTGCACTTCATCTCACTTAAAACTATTGTGGCTCTCTTACTTCATGTATTACTTCTTTTGGTTCATATATTTTTAAATAGTTCTGGCTTTCTTTGCACACTGCCACTGTACTTCATATATCAAACACAAGTAGTTGTCTATTAATTGTAATCACTGTTGAAATCATAAAAAGAGGAGAAATTTGAACCAAAAAACAGCTGAATAGTTATACAATAGTTGAAGTGAAATGTTGCTACAAATGTGTGTTGGCCATGAAAAAGTCAAAATTTGTACTTCCAGTGCCTATAATTTTTCAGGAAGTTTTTAAGGGCAAAATCAGCTTTCGAAATTACTTCAGGTGTTTTAGTTTTTATCTTTCCTTTTTTTTTTTTTTTCTTAGGANTTTTTTTTTTTTTTTTTCCTTAGGAATACAGCATTAGGAACCAAGGACTGTTACTATTTGCTTTCTGGTTTGGTCTAGAGCTTTATTCTTCAGAAAGCAACATTTCATTAGGCATTGTAATATGCTGAATTTAGTCAGTCAGTTAATTATGCAAGCCTGTACTGAAGGAGAAGTTGGGGGGGGTTTCTACTTGTTTTTATGTGATTATAACTTCCATGCAGTGCAAAGGAACTTTTTTGTCAGGTTTTTTTTTGTAAGAGAGAAAATTAAGTACAGGCCAGTTCTTTCATTCTACAATTTACTCTATGTTTTCTTGTATTTATTTAGCAAAGTACTGGAGAGGGATCAGTAACTCCCGGTGTTTTTATAGTCTGTTTAAAAAATTAAGGTTTATTCCTAATTTCAATTGCAGGTACTCGGCCACCACTGATCAAAAACTTACCTAAACCAATTGAGAGCTTAATGACCCGTTGTTGGTCCAAGGATCCCTCGCAACGACCGTCCATGGAGGAAATTGTTAAAATAATGACACACTTGATGCGGGTATAAAAATTTATTTTAGTGTCTTAATCATTTCTTTAGCTATTAAGCTAGTAAATTGAATTACAAAAGGTACGCCTTTCATCACACTCTAAAGGTGGGCTTGCACGTTTTCTTTCTTTTTGGCAAAAGTTATCAATTACAATAGAGAAGAGAAATAATTCATCTCCTCATAGGCAGGGTGTACTAACTCACAGGTTTGAGAAAATTTAAAAATACTCCTAGAAGTATTTTATGAATTACTAAAAATAATTCTAGTCATCTTCTAAATAAATTATTATAAACATATAAAAATTATATTTATAAATAATAAGTCACTATCAAAATAATTGTGAAACTATTGTTAATCAAATCTTTTATCAAATCGTTTCACAGTACTTTCCAGGAGCTGATGAACCTCTGCAGTATCCTTGCCAGTATTCTGATGAAGGCCAAAGCAACTCTGCCACTAGTACAGGTATGTTTGTATAAGTTAGAGAACAAGAACGGCAACATGAAATTATGCAGATGGATTATAAAAGCACATTCTTACATTGATTTTGAACTCAAAATAGAAAATATAACCTTTCCAAAATTTTAAGCATTTTTTTGTTGATACAGTAATCCCCCGTTACTCATGGGCTGCTGGGTCTGTCCCTCTTCACGCGAGTCCTGGAATCTACGAAGATAGTGAACCCACTACATAGTCAAGTACACCGTGTCCATAGCCACATTCTCTCCCCTCATAAGGTCTGGAGGATGATCCAGAGAGCGGGGCTTGTCTCAGATGTCTGGCTGTGCACTGCCAAGGCGGGCGAGTGACGGGGCCGAGGCAGAGGAGGGTGCGTCCTGCTCTCACGTAGAGACACACACAATGGCAGTCCCGTCACCCCGTCTTGTAGCCCGGGGGAGGACAGTTCCAGCCATGCAAAAACACATTTACACTAAACACATCCTGACTGCGCCGCACCAACTCCTGGCAGGGACCAGTTTACATATATGTGAGCAGACTGGGTTCGCGGTACGTTCTGCGCACACGCCAGGTTCCACAACTCGCTGGAAAATCAACCACAAGTATGCAGATCCCACAAATTACGGATCGTGACTATGCGGAGGATCACTGTACTTCATGCCACATCATATTTAGTGTTTTCAGTCGAATGATTTTCCTGAAGTGTATCTGTGATGGAGAACAAGCTTATAAAAAAATCTGTCTCCAAATGTCCAGGTTTAAGGTCTCCTTCTCTTCCAAGTGACTGTTGCTAACAATTGACACCCATTCACTCGTCTAATGTTTATGAGTTGTCCATTTAAAATTTTTCACTATTCTTGAAAGCTTTGAGTTGGAATCTCCACAATTTAAACTTATTTTGTTTTATGTTAATATGCAGTAAATACAGTAATTTAAATTAAGTGCAGGAAAATAATCAGAAAGCTAGATGGAGCAAAATGTGGGCTAGACTTTCAGGTAGTCTTGCTTGCAGAGAAATCCTTTTAGTATTAGAAAATTAAGATCATTTAATCTCCTCACTTTTTAGAGTGCTGGTTTTTTATTTAAATAGTTTTTAATATTAGGTGTCTTCAACTTCCTCTGCTTGGTCAGTTTATTTTCTATCTCAGAAGAAGTTGCTGTTACTTTGGATAGTTTCATTGTCTACTTTGCTTCTTAGTGACCCGTATATTAATGAAATCTTTGCAGCTGTAGTGTTGCACTGACTTTACCAGTTATTCTTCACCTCTCAGCATGTGATTTTAAGACATAATTTATCCCTTTAAACTGTGAATATATATTCACTATTATTTTTCAGATGTTTGTGCTCCTCTATGGTTAATGACGATCTTTGTCATTGTGAATGAGGTTGCTGGTTAATATAACAGCTACAAAAAAAGCTGTATTTACTTGTGTATTCACTCCTCTTACTTCATATATTAATGGATCTGTTGTGGTCTTGCAACTTGCCTTTCATTGAAAGTTTTCAAATATGTTGCTTTAAGCACAAGTTACACTGCTGAGAGCACTCTTGTGAGGAGATGCACTTCACTGTTTTTAGTCAACATTCTCAACTGTTTTTCCTTGTTCCTGGTTTCTAGGTTCATTCATGGACATCACTTCTACAAACACAAGTAACAAGAGTGATGCTAATATGGAACCAAGTGACTTCCAAGGAGCTTCTACCAATGACACTATTAAACGTTTAGAGTCGAAATTGGCACAGCAAATCAAAAATACAGCCAAGCAGCCGGTAAGCCAACCTGTGGAATTTTGAACCATAATAACGAAATGGACATAGGCAGAAAAGTGTGTTGTATCTGCTCTGAAACATTAGTGTCCTCCTTCAAAAACAGTACAAAATTGGGTCCAGTTATAGGAGAAGAGCGTGAAAAGGAATGGAAAAATGTTGAATGATTCTAAAAATGTAAACTGAAAGGCTCTAATAAGATCTCTGACAAAATGTACTTCATTTTATTTTATTATATATTATAAATTTAAATTAAGCAAAAGTTTGAAAATTACTGCCTTAATTTAAAACCAAATATTAGTATGACATGAAAGGATTAAACTTTTATGTGAATTTTGAAAAGACTGCGTTTTATTTCAAGTCGAATGCAAAAATACAAAGATTCTCTTCTGACAATATTGGTCTAATTCTACTGGGGTTTTATCTGTGTAAAGTTAGATTATTTTCAAAGTTGTAGATACTGCATTTATATATGTCAATAATAGCTAAATTATTGCAATTTATAATAAATTTTTAATCTTGTCACTTTCAGAATGCACACTATAGAAATATATTTTAATCTGAATGCTGGTGCATATCATGGAGAGGCTTCTGCAGAATTTTCTTTTTAAAACTCTGACTGTTGACACAGGGTGATCCTGGCCGTTTGAGTTTGCCCCCATCTCGAGGGAGCAGTGTGGAGAGCTTGTCAGATGTTCGCGCGCGACCACCGTCAGCCCTTGTTTCTGGAGAAGCCAAAAGGATGAGTGCTGACATGTCTGAAATAGAAGCAAGAATAGCTTCTATCACAGGTAAAATTAAAGAATGTTTGAAGTGTCGACTAGGGAATTGGGAGGGAAATATACGATATGCACAGTCTTAGAGAAAGTTAATACCAGTAGCTGTATGAAAATACTTTAACTTTTCATGAAGTCTTTATTGTCCTTTATTAATCATTGAGGAGGAGTGACTTTATTTACACTCAGCAAGGTTGAGTGTTGTAGTTGAGTATTTTAAAGGTTGTAGAAGGGATTTTGTTGAATTAGAGCTTTACTTTTTCAAAAAATGCATTATAAAACTTCAGAATTTCAGTCCGATTCCAAATGCACAACTTTCTACTTGGCATCTGAAATAATCTTATTTCATCTCTGCTAGCATAATTATTCATAGCATTTTCTTCAAGGTTATTTCCATAATTTTTTTTAATTAAGAGGTAGGTTTAAAGTTCAGCATGTTCCCAAGTAAGTTTTAAAATGCGCTTGGACAGAATTTAGAAAGAGAAACGTAGTTAGATTTTATTCACCAGATTAACCAAGCATTGGTGTCTTTTGTTTAAAAAAAAGTTACAGGTGTTTTGCCAGGTTTGCTTCAGCTGTAAACTCTTATTCCTAAACATTAAATCTTTGAGAGAATTGGAATTCCTCTGTAACTGTAAATACATAATTTCATAGTGAAAGCAATCTTTATTCTTCCCAGAAGAATGAATTAATAAACATGTGTACACTTGGCAAACACTTTGTTGTCTCTTTTCATCATCAAAGATGTTGTTTGTTAATCTATGTAAACTTCAGGTTTTAAGTTTCATATGTGAGTGTTCCATTTTGTTATGGTGTATGACCACACATTTAAATAATCAAAATTACTTCGGTTAGTTCAGTGTTATTTAGCTATTTGAGTATTTTTCTACCAATCTGAAGATCAGGTTAATCTAGTAACTGCAATTAATAAGGAATTATGTATCAAAAGTCTGGCTTTCTTGTGCACCATGACGATTTAATTTTTGGTTTTCATTCTATTATGATTACTCCAAGGTATTGTTTTAATAAATCCTGTAGTTACTCATGATATAATATTTATCTTGCCCTAAACACTTTTTACTTTCATACTCTTATTTTAAAGCCTTATTCCAAAATTTGTCTTTTGTACTGTCAGTCTTTGACTGGATGATTGTGTAGCACATCTCACCCTGAATATCTCTAAAGGTTTCTTAACACAGAAGATAGCTGCGTACTTACTTGATCATAACATCATGCTGGTTTTATTTAAAATATGTCAGGACTCACTTTGGTCACTGACACTCTTAATGTAAGTTTTTGACATTAGTGGCAATAACCTGGCCTTCCTTTTTTGTGAGTTTTTAATTTTCCTAGTTTGCCTTTCTTAAGTACATTGCTCTGAAGTAATTATTACTGGTCAACACATTCTAAGATTTTATTTTTTTGTTACGACTGCAGAATTTCTTTTCCGTGAAACAAAGGTATATATATTGAACATGCTATTTTTGGTTTGGGATTATTTGGATATTTTTAAAGAAGTCTCTTCAGGCAGTAGTTGACTAATAGAAATTAGGTCAAACCCATCTGACCATAAATTTTTCGGAAAGAGCTGAAACAGCACTGTGGTGGTTTTGTTTTGGTTTTTTAATCTTCTTAATTGTGTGTCAGTGTTAATACACCGTGAACCTGAAAAAAAGTTGTGTGTCTGGGTGAGAATTGAGCTGGTGTTAAGTCAAGAGTTACTTAATCTTGTTCCAACTTTCACTAGATTAAGTGCAAGAGTAAATCGGGTAGTACACATCACGATTACTTACTGAAATGAATATGTTAGAATGTACCTCTGGGAGATGTACTCAGATTTTTCTCTAAATAGGAACTATTTGTGTTAAACTACAGAAGTAGTAATTTATTTTTTTTTAACATACGATGCTTTTGATTTGAAATGTATAATGTTTCATGAACATCATTCAAAAATTAAAAAGTTGGTAGTGATATGCAGCTTCCAAAAGAAAAAATCTGCACTAACAGGAAATAAGAGGAAACAGCAGGAATGATTGTTAAATGTAATGAGTAAGCATTTTTTCAGAGACAGATGAGTTTTGGTTTAAAAGGAGGTGATTTAAAGAAGTACCTAACTATTAAACTTGTTTATAAGAGAGTTTGCATCAACACTGAAGAGAAAAGGTTATGTAACTTCAGAGAGTCCAGAATTTATTCTGAGTGTACAGGTGAACTGAAATAGTTTAATTTGTTGTCTAGTTGGATAATTACATTTGGTTTTCCCTTCCATGTTGCCGTGCTGCTTTCTGTGTTTGACTCTTGTGTTGCTAACTATAACTAATTACACTGTGTTGTAATGATGGCTAGTTCTGCGTTTTTGCTTTTTAACCGTTGCTCTTCTATGTGTAAGCATGAGTGGAAGGCAATGCAGTTAATTCTGCATGACACATGTTTGCATGAATTCTAATTTAACCAAGTATATGAAAACTGCAGTATGAGGAATTTAATAATTTTGCTATTTCCATTTTAGTGTTTTGCATGTGTCTTGTATATGTGTATTTTTTCAGCCTATTCCAAGCCTAAACGAGGCCATCGTAAAACTGCTTCATTTGGCAACATTCTGGATGTCCCTGAGATCATCATACCAGGTATCGCAGACCAGGTGAACGGGTCAATTGGTTAAGATGCCGGAATAATGATCAGACTGCTAAAATACTTCTTGCTCCAGTTGCTGTAGGACAGAACCAGAAATTATCCCACTAAATTTTTCATAATGCTTCTGTAGAGTGAAGCATGATATTTTATTACAAGCTTACTTTTATCACTAAGGGATTCAGTCTTCTACTTCAAACTCACTTCCTTTATGATCTTGATGTTCAGAATTGTCTTACAGAACAAAACTATATATGCAATCTTTTATTACACCTCATTTGGTGAAAACAGACTTAAGTTGAAAAACTCCTGCCTACCAAATGATTTTGCCCTAGTCTTTGTTGTGTTTGGGCTCCCATGTTTAATCAAATATTAGTAGAACAAAAAACTTTGATACATAACATAGAGAATCTCAAATCCATGTGATATTTGTGACTAAAACATTAACACCTAATCTGTGTAATTCTTATGCTTGATGACACTGTTCTAGAGCTAAGATGTGTCTGCATGAGATATTTCTGTGGTGTTTAAGTTGACGAAAACTAAAATTATTAGGAGATGCTTCTGACAAGAAGAAAATCAGTATAATCAGACACCATAGGTGTTCATTTCAGTTGGGACTTGAAGGAATAATTCTCATGTATTCCAGGTCTATTTTTAGTTAGTGGCATATCGTGTTCCTTTCTCTTTTCTTTTTTTTTTTTTTTTGCAATCAAAGTGGATTTCTTTCTTTCATTGCATACTTCTCAAAGCCTAAAAATAAATATAATCAATCCCAAACTGTGATAAGCGTACCATTAGCAGTAGGCAAGTAATTTCAAAATTATTTGTCAGAGGCAGAAAATGTAAATGGTAGTATCTACCACTGTTCTAAATTGATGTCATCTGAGGAAATTTCCTGGTGAATGTTGATATTGTTTGGTATTATAAAGTTTAATGCAAAAGATAATTTTGTCCAAAAGTTTCTTTGAAAGAACTTGAATGAAGGTTACAAAAATACAGAGTATGAAAAGCTAGATTCCAAAGAGCAGTAGCACAACCCATGAAAGGAAAACCTCTTGGCCAGTGAGACTAACAAATTGGCAGAAGAGTTTACTAATGCAGCTTTCCACTGTAACTTTCAAATGGTCCTAGCCTGCAATGACATAAATGAAATCCTGAGAGAGCAAGGAAAGCAAAAGTAAAGAGGTCTGTCAAGTTTCAGTGTAAACATATGCTGAGAGCCTATTAAATGAACTCTAGAAGCTAATGAACATGTAACAATACTGAGGCTTCCAAGAAGCCTTGAAACTTCAAAGGAATAGTGAGGAAATCTGTTAAATGAAATGCCATGTTATCACAAAATAGATTGTACCAGTCTTTTGGTTTCTTAGCTAGGCAGAGGGAGGCATTATAAATTCTTCACTTAGTCTTTTTTAATTGAACTTGACAGGATGGAATTCCAAGATGAATTTGGAATACACAGGCGAGAAATAGCAACCTGTAGAAATGAAAGAAGGTATAGGGTTGGAGCAAGCATATTAATGAATTTTCTCAAAATTTACTGCTATTTAAGCCAGATAAGTGACAATGAAATTCACTGTTAATGCTGTATCAGAAGCAATTATTCATAAAGACGAGAATTGGAGTGTCACATAGGATGAATTTCCTTGTGATGGAATAGCAGCAGGGTAAAATCCAGGGTCATGCACTGTGGGTCACACATTAGCAACAATTTCTTTTAATAAGATGACATGGGACCATAGCAGATGCATGCAGATTAATCTTAGGCAGCATAAGCCACTAATCTAATGCAGTTGCGAAAAACTGAAATCTTAAGTCTCATTTCCAGGAAAAATAAAAAAGCTCCAACACTATTTATAGGCTCTTGTTGAATTTTAATCAGGAATTTAATATACTGTTCTGATCAGCCCTATAAAAGAAACATACATTCACTCTGAAATAGTATCAAGAATTGCTAATAGAGTGGTATGGAAATGATAAAGACGAATCAGAAAGGATGGCGTTTTATACCCCACAAAATGCAAGTTGAGAAATCAATAATTATTTTCCTGTAGATGAATCTGCAGCTAAAAACTAGGAAGAGAGAACTTCTTAAGCTAAAAGACAGTATTGGCAGTACAGAAAAAATATATAAATTGTCTGCAAATAAATCTGTATGTTGGCAGTTCCAAAGTTGTCAGAACAGCTTTCCCATAATAATCCCAAAGCCAGAAAAAAATGAGATTAATCGTTGCATGACAGGGATGTGATCATCTGCTCAGTAAACTAATTTTATTCATCTCTATACTTAAAGCAGTTACTTAAAAGTACCTTGCTCTGTTATTGTTTAAAAGCTAATGTATTTCTCACCTGTTTTCTTACTCTCTCAGAATCATAGAATCACAGAATTAACTAGGTTGGAAAAGACCTTTGAGACCATCACGTCCAACCTATGACCTACCACCACCTCATCAACTACACCATGGCACTAAGTGCCATATCCAGTCTGTTTTTAAACACCTCCAGGGATGGTGACTCCACCACCTCCCTGGGCAGTCCAGCCTAAACTTCCCCTGGCACAGTTTGAGACTGTGTCCTCTTGTTCTGTCACTGGTTACCTGGGAGAAGAGACTGACCCCCAGCTGGCTACAACCTCCTTTCAGACAGTAGCAGAGAGTGATAATGTCACCCCTGAGCCTCCTCTTCTCCAGGCTAAACAACCCCAGCTTCCTCAGCCACTCTTCACAGGGTTTGTGTTCCAGACCCCTCACCTTGTTGCCCTTTTGCCCTTTTCTGGACAAGGCTCTCAGTTCCCCCAAACTGTCACCTCCATCTCAAATCCCTCCCCATTACATTCTGTAGCCCTTCTGCCACAGACCCAGCTCCTCCAAACTTCCCTGGGCATGTCCCTCGGTGGGGTGAGCAGCTTGTCTTGGAGCAGCACAAGTGCCGGTCTGTGCTGCTGCCTGGTGTTGTGCTGAGTACACGGTAGAGCAGCTGCTGCCCAGAGAGGGGAGGCACCACGCAGGCATGTTGCTCTGAGTCAGCTGCTTTGGGGCAGGGCTATTTTAGAAGTATGAGTACTACATCTGCTGTCACTGGGGGTTTTCGTAATGTGTTGCCTGAACTGCATTTCGTCCATGAACTGAGTATGCCACCAAGGTCATAAAATACACATTTTTATCAGTTAAAGGTAAAATACTGGCAGAAGGGGAAGTTTTTGATATATACGTATTTGCTCTTCTTTCTAAATAAGTATGGTAAGGATGAGTAGAGCTTTTTGTTCATTTGGAGTGCTGTTTTATGTTACTAGCTTAGAAACTGAAAAAGGATCAAATAATTCCTTCTTTGTCTAACAGCGTAGCAAGAGTTTGCGGTGGTGGTGTCCTGCAGCCACTTAGCCAAGTGATATATTAGTTCTTTTTTGATTTACAGTGTATAGGTAGTATAGGCTGTAAGCACCAACATGTTATATATGTATATATAAATATATATGTGTATGAAGAAGAACAATCCTAGGAAGTACAAAAGGTTTAAGCAGCTTTATGTTTAAAGGAACAAAAAAAATCCGAATTATTCTTTGCATACCTTTTCAATGCAAACTAAGCAAGCAGCTTTTAGTACATCTACCTTTTCTCTCTGGCAATATTAGACATCTCATGCGTTTAGCATGTGTGCAGTTGGCTTTGTAATTTTGTCATCTGAAACTGCCACAGCATTGTGATTTTTATAGCGTTGACACTGCATAAATGATTACTCAAGGTAGACATGTTTTTTTAAAGGTCTATAAAGTGGATAGGGATTATGGATGCTTTAGGTCTGTAATTTTTCTACCTACTTTTACAACCAATACAGTCGGCCCTCTTGCATTTCGCGCCCCCCATATTGCGGCTTCAGATCTTCGTGGCATGATTTTTTAGCGATGTAGGAGACCTGTTTTGCAACTGCGCATGCGTAACCTGCCACAGCACCAGCCCGGGTGGCGGAAAGGGCGGCGGAGGGGGCGTGGGCTGCAGCAGGGGCAGCACAGGTGGCGGCCGCGGCGGGGTGATGGCGACGGGGGCGGCCGCTATTCAACGCGGAAATCGGGCTGTGCGGGTCCCAAATAAGACTGCGGGTGCGCGATATAGGAGACCCAACTGTATATGCCAGAAATCCCACCCTTGTCTTCCTAGATCATTCTTCTGGACTTCAGATCAATGGTCAAAACTTCTTCAGATGTCCTGTTGCATTCACTGATGATCCTGCCCTGTGAGAGAGATTTGAGTCTTGTATGTGTGTAAGGAAGAGAGAGTACTGTGAGTAAATAAGAAAGTGTAATAGGAGACACAAGTATCTGTTAAAGGGCAGGGAGAAGAGGTCATAGCTGGTCTGGATGTTTGGCGGCAGCCTGGGGGTGGTGATCAAAAGCCTTAATAAGTTGTAGAATTTATTTCTGCCTGGAGTATGTGGAGCAGGACGTGATGGAAGTTTCCTGTTCCTTTAGAATTTACTTTTAGAAAATAAACAACGTATGTGAGATGGGGTTTTTTGAGGCTAGGAAGTGTGTTTGTGACATTTACTTTTTAATCTTAAAATCCTGTAAACCACCAAAGGCCTGACACAGTGCATCAAGCCATGGTAGATTAAATTCTGTGCATGTACAAATCTCTTAGGTTCTATGAGGGAAAACTGATTTTAAATGGACATAGAGGTAATAACAAGATCATAACTGTGAGAGGAAAATATAAATGAGTAGCAGTGATCATTTCAAATAAATATTTTATGTTGTGTTGGATAGTCTATTTTTCAATTGGTTTTTTTTCTTGAATCTGGAGCAATAAGTATTTGTTGATTCGTAGTCTGTTTCTGCCTTGTCTAAGCTATTTGCCAGATGTCTGCGGTAGTTATACTAATGAAAATGGCATTGCCTAGTAGAGCTTGCTCTTCCCTCATGCTACTAACTTGAAGAAATTTAATTTAAAGGTTTTCATATTTTACAACACAGTAGTCTTTGCCCCTCTTTCCCCCCACCACCACCCCCGCCCCTGAACCCAAGGCATTTTCTTTTCCTTTTGCACCCCACCCTGATTATTTTAATGTTTTGGCAGCCACATTCTAATATTTCAGTAACAGATGTGCTGGGTTCTTTAAATTCACAAATGTTGCTAATCTGAAATGAGAATTTCAGATATTTTTGCAAGCCTATTTCAGCTGAGCTACTTTTATAACAATGTTGTTGAATTAAATGTGTGCATAATTTTATGTCAGTCTTGGGTGGATTGCACATATCTTGAATATTGAGATGAGCTGTGGCAGCCAGATGAAGTATCCACAGCGCAGAATTCTATTAAATGTATAATCTTGTTTGTTAAACAATTACATGGTGAAGAAGTTCACTGCAAATGAACAAGTTCAAACATTTTGACATAGATTAGTCATTCACATGATCCCTAGTATCAAAGTATTAAAAATAACTTAGCTGTCATTGCTTAGGTAAGTATATACTTTCCCTGAATTTCAGAAGCAAAAGATCAAGACCACAGAACAGTTGCAATTCAAATTCTTTTATAGTTAGAGCAAAGAATATACTCCTGTTCTAGAATCCTGCTTGATTTTCTTATATGCTTGTTTCTTATAGTGCTTTCTATAAATTTTAGATGATAAAATGTGATGAGAAATGGAGAAAGTGACACTGAAAATTTTGTATTGCTCTTTTGTGGTAGTGTGTTCCTAAATGTACCAGTACCTATATTTAAAAATTTAAAGGATTATTCAATGTACTGATCAATATTCAATACTCCTACTTTTTTTGTAGTAGCTGTTGCAATTCAAAACATGTGTCAGGATGTGGAGTCATATGGAAACGATGCTGAATGAGAAGTATCTAAAAGGTTAAAAAGGCAATGCATTTTCCAGGGCTGGTTGCTGAGTGCAAGGCCACTGGGTGAGGGGCTGCCGTGGCTGCAGTACATGGTTCAGATGCTGCCCTCCAGTAGCAAAGTTACGTAATGCAGAGCTAAGAGCAAGAATTTGGGGCATTGTCAGCTGCTACTCAGGACGTTTTGGTGTTTCCTTTTGGACAGCTGACCTGCACTCAAGAGATAATATAAACAATCACTAATAAAAATCAAAGTAGCTGGGGAGATTCTGTTGCATAATTTATTTATTTTTTTTTAAGGAGACTGTGTTTCCTGGAAATGCCTTTGATTACGTGTCAGTGTTAAGATTTAAAATGTTTTTTGTAGCTGTCAGTGGTGGATAATTGCAAACAGGTGGAAGGAAAAGAGGAAAAGATTACAGCATTGTGCTCTGTAGGTTAATGGTGAGATGTGATTTAGCTGAACCAGTCCCCTTTTCACACTTCTCAGAGCATGAGAATAGGACATAGTTTAATTCCTCTGAAGGAGACAGAAGACCAGAGGAAAGCACTTTCATTTCTTACTTTCCTTGAGGGGAAGCAGCACACAGGCAGAAGTCCTTGCTGCATTCCTTGAGCAAGCCAAAGAGCAACAGGTTAAAGCTGGCAGCCTGTTATCTTCGCGGTTTAGCTTTTAGAAATCCCCATAACGTAACGCACTTGAAATAGATGTCGTCATCAGCTCCTGCCCCAAGTACTAAGCCTGACCAAATACATGTGACAGAAGATGGTGGAGTAGAGTGCAGCAGCTATTCATGTGGTAGGAGTGGTTATTGTGTTAGGGTATACTTTTTGTTGACAGGCCAGCATGTTTTGAGTTAAAATTCTGCAGCTGTCTTTCTCTCTCTCCCTCTCTCACTTTGTCTCTGTGGATTTGTACAAATTCCAAGCTCCTCTGCAACAGTCTCACCCTTCTTATTTTGTTCTGAATATATTTCACTGGCTTGTTTTTGTTTTGTTTTTTTCCCAGCAGGAAACGGACAGCAGAGGCGTAGATCCATTCAAGATCTTAGTGTTGCTGGAACAGAGTCCAGTCAGGTAATGTCTCTCTCATGTCTTCCTTGCCTTTCAGTAAAGTCAGCACCAAATCTATACTGGGGAACTGGTCTGGAAATACTCACCTTTGATGCTTTCATAGAAATGATGTGGAAGCTTGGCAGACTGTACTGTTGTTTGTATTGAATTTAAATAAGATTCCATGAAGGCAATCTATGAATGAGCTCTAGATGAGAAGCATTTTCTATATAGCTTCTGCAGTATATATTTATCATTTTTATGTATGCAAGGTTTTTGTGTACTGCTTAATTTGGCTGAGGGCGGATGTTACACAGGAAAGCCCTTTCATTTCTCTGAATGTAGTAAACAATTGTAATTAGTACTTATTGTCTGAAGCAGTTACACATACATTAGACTCACTTTTTGCGTGAAAATAAAAAGCATGTTCATTGGTGTTATAAATGTTATTTGTTATCGATCTATGAATCCTGAAATAATTTACGGTAGTATCTCTCCATTTCTTGTGAAAGGTTTACAGTGAGGTGTTGTCACAAAGTTTTGTTTAAAAAAAAATATTTCAAAAAGATCTTTTATCATAAAATAGTTTCTTGTCTGATATTGTAACTGCCATGGTAACAGAATCAGTGATATGCTACATGACATGCTCTGAGTTTAATTGAAATTTTAAATGAAAAAGGTACAACTAATTCTTCATTCTGATGTGTTTATTTTGTGTTTCAAATTGCTTCAATAATTCACAGAGGCTATTTGGTCCTTAGTGTGAATTGGCAATTTTGAGATCCCTACTACTGTTTGGATGTGGGATCCTGGAGCGTAACATATTCATCAGGTTAATCAGGTTTGCATATTCAGCAACCGACTTCAATAATCTAAACTAGGTGGTCATTTTTGGGTCCATGGTTATTAAGGATCCTTCCTGAACATTGGATCCTTCCTTAATCCTGTGCAGTATGAGAGCCACAGAAACCTCATCAATCCTGCAGGTAATTAGCAGAAATTACATCTATTGGAAAATAACAAATAAGTCTTATATAAGTCATAAATACATTGTAATAGTTTATTCAGAGAAGGCAGATTTGTTACAAAGGAAAGAAATGCATTTGCAAAATTTAGGGAAGAAATAGATTGGTCTATTCAGTTAGTTATAGAATTAAAATTATGTAAGAGTTGGGGGAAGAAAATTATGTGACACTACTTCAGTTATGCTGATGGTATGCATATATCTAATTATAGCTTTTTTATTTACGTTTTCATTCTGTTTGTTTTAATAAGTGGTTAATATTTAAAAATACAGAATTTTCAGCATTTGCTTCATATAACAGGCTTTCTTTAAAGCTGTTCTACTGCTTGTATGGATGTTCTACCTAAATTGTCCTTGTGACCAGGAGGATACAGAAGATTTTTTTGTATGTTACCTCATCAATTTTTTGTGTGGTTCTGTAGAAGTACAGAATCACATTTTACTTTCTTGCTTCTGATAGAGTACGTATTGGAAATGTAAATAAAAGAATTACAATTATCTGTTTTGATCTTGCAGGTTTTTTTCAAACATTATGGTAAATCTGGGAAACATAATATTTTCAGACTTTCAAAGATATTTTTGCACTGTCTACATAAACGAATAACAAATATTTTTCCCCTTTTTGGTGTAAGAAGAGATAGAAAAGTCCACTGAAACTAATGCTACAACTAATGCTACCTTTTTATGTACATATGTTTGTATATTTGAAAAAAAGAAAACAAGAAAGAAAATACAATGTAATTATGGCTAAAGACTGAGGATTATTCTGATGGGTTTCCAAAGCTCTGGACCTCAGTGCCTTGAATTTTTAATTAACAATCTTGAAGTGCTATCAGTATAAGCAATCTACTAGCCAAAGCAGAAAAAACCATCAAACTACCATAGCTCTGGTCAGTTAATCCCATCTCCCCATATGCACCATGCCACATATAAGGTGTCCTCTAAAGTAAAAATCCTCTTCCCTTTCCCTCCCTCCCTTCATTCCAAACATCTTTCTTACCCACATTCCATTCTCCTTTACACCCACCCTGTGATACAGCCTTCCTCACCAAGCAGCCATGGCACTGTGTGCCTCTGCTCCTGCACCCAGGCAGGCTGTGTAAGCCCCTCTCCCACTCAAAACTGAGGGATTGCTAAGGTGCCTCTTTTTCCTGGTTTTTAACTATTTGACTGAAACATTAAAGCTGATCAGAAATCTTTTTATTGAAAATACTTTTACTGAAAATTGCTGCTGATAGAAAATGATTCTATTGTAACTACTGGTTTTTAATCAGGAAGGTGTTTCTAGTTCAGAATGGAATTTTTCTTAAGATGGAGGAAAACACCAGGCTTAATAATATGTAATAAATATACCAAAGTTTGAATGCTTACCTAAAAGGGTACAGCAAGACTCTTATCTTGCTGTTTAATTGCTTCTCTGGTTTAAATCAACCACTTTATGTGTTTTATGATTGTATGTATATTTTATTTCTGTGTACAATTAGAAAAATTTTGTGTGGTTTGTATGGCTGCTTATTACTATGTTTAAGTTGCTGAGACACTTAAGGTGCTTTCCGGTGTCACTGTTACTGATGTCCTCAATATCAGACAATAATAGTGCTTTGCAGATGGTTTTACTACTCAGCATCAACAGTTTAGATAGGAAAATATTCTAAGTCTTAGGTTTTCCTTCATTGGATCAACTGTTGGAGTGATTGGGTGTTTAGAACATGTGCTCAAGTCTGAATTTTGACAGATTTCTCCAGCGCTTGGTGACCTTAGACTGGTCCTTACTCCTAGTGGTATGAGCAGCACTGACACAAGCACCTCTGCAAAGGCAAATGCTACATTTTCATTTCTTTCCATCTATATATGTATTGCGATGCTCTATTTTTTTTTCCACATTACTTTTTTGCACTGTTTGGTTCTTCTACATTTCTATTTCCTTGTACATGCATTTTAAAACGCTGCATCGTGTCATCTGTCCAGCACTACTGCTCTTGCCTTTTGTAACACAGAAACAGATGTTTCTCACCTGCAGCCATTAATACTTTTTGAGACTTGGAGGAACACAGCAAACTGCTATTTATGCTGCCTAGACTCTTTAGAGAATTTCATACAGTTACTGAGAAACATACCTGGCATAACCTCTCAAGAACTGCAGGTTGTGATTAGATGCCTAGTAAGGTATCCATCTCCTTCCCTGTGTGTCTTTTACTTGTTTAATTGTTTTGGTACCTCATCTTTCACAGTGCTGTAGTAATATCAAAACTACCTACTTAAAGAGGTGAGGGAGGGTATTGTAACTAGGTGTTGTGGGGCCTTCATAACTCCTACAGTTTACTTTGAAGTGGAAAAAAATAAATACTGTATTAAAGAAACCCATGTGCAGTGATGAACAGTTGAGAAGTATGTACGTCAGAATGTACGTGCCCACATGCATGCAAACTAAGTGGGATAATTTGGGGGATCTGATATTATACAGATGAATCATTCTCTCTGCGGAATTGTGAAATTTGTCACAGATGCACATTCAGTTTTTTTCTCCCCTTTCATGGCGAGATAAAATTCATAGATCAGGAGTTGAGGAGACAGGGCTAGTAGTGATGATTTCTTTAAATTGTGTTGCCCATTGAAATTAAACTCAGAGGCGGGGAGTTACTCCTCTGAGCACATCTGCTTTTCAAGACTGCCTGTGTGAAAAATGAAAGCTAAGAAGCAAAGAATGCTATGTGGATTTGACTACCTGTCAAAGAAGATTTGAGAGTAACCTGCTAGCAAGTCTGTTAAGCCTACTGAGATACCTGGAGGAAGCAAGGATAAAAGGATACTGGTGAAGGAGTAGCAGAAACCTAAAATACAGGCACTGGTTTACGTGTCAGAGGGACTGGTGTCCAGGGGGCCCAAAGCATCTCGTTCAACACAAACTTAAACACTGTAAACTAACTGGTCTTCAGTTTGGGGAACTTCCTTTGACTTTGTAGTGCTTTTTAGATATGCATCAGATTTGAATCCTTCATTTCTATCTCTAGTAATTTCATCTGGAGTTACCAAAGAAGTACTGGAGTACTTCTCAGATGCCCTGTGCTGTCAACTGTAGATACTCAACAAATGTCTTTTTGCTTAAAGGACTTAGCTGCTGTTAGAAGTGCTTGCACTTTCTTCTGGTCTTTCACATCAGCAGGGCATGTTAATCATTCTTATCTGAGGACACTGACAGTAAGCTCAGCAATTTAAATCTTGCGTAATGTCAACAAAGACCTCCAACGGAAAAGCTTTTTCAAGGCATCTGATGCCATCATCTTGATAATATCCATCAGATTATTTCTGCAGGAGTTTATTACCCCGTTTCTGGCTATTAACTTAAAACACTTAGTTCTTTGCTTTGTGAGGGAGAATGTACTCATTTTCTGATTGATCTGCTTCAATTGATTAATCCTTTTTGATTAATCACTTCATGTGTTCTAAAGATTAATCACGTAACCTCTGAGTTAACCAAAAAAAACCAAAAAAACATAAGAAAACTGTAGATTAATACCCTGCAGTCTGGTGTAGTTACTCAGATGTATTCCTTCAGTTGGATAGTTTCATTCATTGATTCAGCATTGGAAACAAAACATGTTATGGAGCTGCTCGATTTCCCTGAATGGTGGTGTGAAAATTACTAGACATATTGCCATGCTTTTCTATAAATATCTTGAACACATTGTTCAGTATTGCTTTTTATTATGCTGAGTAGCAAAATTATACCAATTTATTTTACACAGTAAAGATGGGTTAGAAATGGAGATGACATTATCCCTGCACTGTGATGGTGAAGGGACTGNGATTCTGTGATTCTGTGTGTAAAGTTGATCAAACTATCAGGAGAGTTTTTAGGGTAAAAGCCTGGAGAGGAGGTTATTTTGGAGGATTATAGGTTCAGATTTCTTCAATTTTTTTTCTTTTTAATGAACTCTTCAAAATCTCTGTTAACCAATCATTTTATTTTATTTCAGGAGAGTAGAAACAGCAGTAGATCATCTAGTCCTAGTGTGAGAATGATCACTACCTCGGGACCAACCTCTGAAAAGCCAGCTCGTAATCCATGGACACCTGATGATGCAGGTAATGCTTTGTTCATTACATAACTTTTTGCCTGTAAAAAATACTAAATGCTTATTTCGTTGGTATGGGGTGTGTGCTTAGATATTAATAAAAGTGAGCAATGAAAGTCATCGTCCATTTTAGTTCTGCTTAAATTAAATCATTACATTACTGACTTGTTTTTCCACGTAGGCTTTGAGAACACTTTTTTATAGATTATATTAAGTTACATAAACTTGTAAGCAATTTGCTTGTAAGAAAGTACTTACGTACACAGTGATACTAATATTTAATGAGGATATTGGCACCAGTTTTTGACTATAGTGTGGTTTGGGGAAATTAGGGGAATAGACATCATTACATTTTAGTCTTGTGCATTTTTATCATGGATGCACATTTAAAGCTTTCGTTGCTCTGGCATCTGGAATGAAATGCTATGTAGGTGAGTATCAGGAATAGATTAATTCTATTTATAATCTCTGTTGTAATTTTGCTTTTGCAAAATATATGTGTGCACACAAAATTACTGTTTTTAAATGAACTAACACATCTGCAGAAATACTTCTACTGTAGCATCAGTGTTCTTTTGTTCTAAAATAGGAGTAAGAATGATCATAATCAAATAGTTAAATTCAATTTTAAAAGTTATAATGCATCCCATAATAAAAAGAACCAATACTGAACTGCATGAAAACAATGAATACCCACAAGTTTCTTTTTAGAATATAAATAAAAATTACTTTTTTCTTACCAGAATGTACATACTGAATTTTAAACCCAGTCTCAAGCTGGTACTGCACAGTGTCTCAGATTCTGAAATCTCTTTCTTGTGGTCCATTTTGTCTGGCTGATCAGACTCTTTTATTCTTTTCTTCTAACCAAGTACCAAATGGAAGCTCACATGTGGACTGGCTCTTGCACAAGTATATGTGTCTATATACACACGTGTGTTTTACCAAAAGTCAGGTGATTATGTAGGAAATGTACTTTGGTTTTTTCCCCCTCTTTTAGCAGGGGGAAGACAACATACTCTTGCATTTTGTTTCTGTTTTTGCTTCTTTCTGTCTGTTGTCACTTCGCCTGATGATACTCTGCCCTGTCCCTCATAATTCCTCAAAGCCTTTGCCCACTGCTCCAGCCCACCCAGTGCCCTGTTGTACAGCATGGATTGTGGGCTGCTTTGGGCAATGAGCACTTACAGGAATTGCTGCCTCACATGGAAGCAAGCTCTTACCCAGTCAGTTGTTCACTGGGAACTGAAAGCTGCTAATCCTATACCAGTGCAAGGACAATTTGTGCCAATTCTTTAGTCTTAAATGCAGCATAGCACTAGAGCTAAAAGGTCTGTTTTCTGCCCACAGAAATCCCTCACCTTATACTCAGGTAAATACAGAATGTGCTATATGTATATTTTTTCTTGTTAGGTTTATGCAGTCCATGGACTAAAAATTATTTGAATTTCTAAAGAGAGAAATAATTTTGGTTTTCTCTAAAAGAGGGCACGCCTTTGATTTAACAAGGTAAAATGATAGAACAAGGATGCAGCCAAATCTGGTCAGTCATGGGAAAAGTTGCAGTTCTGTGACACAGTGCTGAAATACTTGGGAATGTCATATGAAGCATTTTGCATGTATTGATGTGTCTGAAGCATTATAGTAATTCCTTTTGTTGTAGCGGCAACAGTAATGTAGGGAAGGACTTTTTATATTGATCACATTTAAGATTCTGTAGTGATGAAGTTTTAGGGTTGTTTCTTTTTCTGTTTTTACCACCTTCCAGTTTCCTTACAAGCATACACTTAACCACTTTTTCTCCATTTCCACCCTCTTATTTCTGTTTCCTTTTGAAGCTGCTCTTGGAGATAGCATAGTCTTTGAGGGCAACACCTTAGTTTCTCTACCACGACTACTCTGTGGCAGGTGCTTTTGGGGTATGGGTAAGCAGCCCCTTTTTTTTCCCACCTACCCTCCTCCATATGATCCTCTAGTAGCAATAATGCAGCTGTAAAATCAGTAGTTTCTCCATGTGTCTTTATGTCTCTTAAAGCTTAACAGTAACCTTGTGATCCCCAAATTGTGGGCCACTAAATGACAGGATCTGTAAGAACTCAGAAACATGTTAAATCTGGAATGAAAGAACTAGAGAAATCCAGAGTAACTGCAGTGTAAGAAGAGAGCAGCCAGGCCCTGGAGACAGGTTGTTTATTGGGTTCCATGCTACTCACAAAGTATCTCTACAGAGCAGAGAAGATGCCGTAGAGCCTCTTGTGAGGAATATGCTTAAAGACCTCCCTGTGAGCAGGTTTCAAAACTGAGCAAGAGGTTGTGCTTATTTTATTTTGGCAGAGCTGATTTGCACAGCTTCTAATTTTAAAGTGATTAGATGCATGGGCTGGCTGGCTGATCCTTGATAAACAAGAATGAAATGACAATTTTTTTATAAACAGGAATTATTGCAAACTATACAAAAGTAGTATTTTTAAAATCTGTATGCTGTTACATGGCTTCTAGAAATGTAGGTTGATAACCATAATCTTTATTTCTTCTTAGTGTGATAGACCATGCTTTTTGAAGTTTTTAAGTATCAGCAAAACAAATGATTCATCTGCCTTGGGATTGGAACGCTGCTATTTCCATCTGCCTATCCACATTCAGATTGTGTTTCGTGAAATTACTTAAAATTCTTGGTTTTGTCCTGTAAGAATAGAATTAACTCTTGAAAATACTTTAAAAATTTCTTGGTATTGTTACAGAGACCAATGGGTCAGATAACTCCATCCCAATGGCATATCTTACATTAGATCATCAGTTACAGGTAATAAATACAAGCTTTATTAGTTTCTTAAACTTGTGTTTTATTCTAACGTGTGACTTCTGTGTTGCAAAATATAGTGCCACATATTTACCTGGGTTTCTATTCTGTCTAATTTTTGACCAAGCCTAAAAAAAAATATATTATGTCATCTGAGATTGGTTGACTCAGATTTGGTCAAGCTATTAAAAACAAGCCCTGGGAAACATGATCCTGAAACCCAAATTTAAGATGAGTTTGACTGTCAAAATAAGACATTATATTCTTGAGTGTTACTGAAATAAATTGTTGTATGCACTTGATTTGTTGTGTGTGGGATTAAACACTACTTGGATTTTTGTGACAAGTCTCATATTAAAAACTGCAGATTTAAGTCAACTTTTACACTAGTGCAGTAACATTTTCCAGGGCATGGTTTAACACTTATTTTTAAAAGCTCACTGGTTCTTAAAAGACAATATAAATATACTACCACACTATTTAGTAAGGTATCAGTTCATTAGTCTTTAATGTCTGATTTATTTTCAGCCTCTAGCACCATGCCCAAACTCCAAAGAATCCATGGCTGTGTTTGAACAGCACTGCAAAATGGCACAAGAATATATGAAAGTTCAGACAGAAATTGCATTGCTGTTGCAGAGGAAGTAAGTGAAATGTGTTTAACTTTTCTGTTCTTCTGTGTGTTCCTTTTATACAGAATCTGTTCTCTGTGACTATTATATATGGCTTTATGAAGTATCATAGGGCATATTTATTTTCCAACCTTAATCTCAGAAATACTGGGCTGCTCAGTACAGATGAGACATTTAAAGCAGATAATTGAAAGTTTTAATCAATGTCGAGAATCTTCTCCTGGACAAGTCCTACATAAGTGTGTGGCACGTGTGTCTGCGTTACATCTGTGTCTGTAACAAACTGGTCATGTTTGTTTGTATCATCTCAAATAAAACAGCTGGACTGTTAAAGAACATTGGAATTTTACTTCCAACACTGTCCATTAACATGTTCTCACTTGTAATTTGTAGATAAACAGTAAGTTAATGAATTATATAATTTTGAGTGATATGTCAATGTTACTCACTTTGCAGTTAGTTTTTAACTTATATCTTACTTTTGTCAGGCATTTAATTTGCAATAGTATTATCAACACACATCCTACATTTTTGTGCTGGGAATTTAGAACCTAATACTTTAACCTTGTTATATGCTTTCTTTTTGTGCACCAGAAGTAAACTTTCCTCTTATGTTGTGTACATGTATAAGTGAGGCAACTGCATGTATTAGGGACAAAATGGCAGCTGGTTCAGATCTTGAGTTCACAATAAGTTCCGTTGTCACAGAATCACAGAATCAGTAAGGTTGGAAAAGACCACAGAGATCATCAAGTCCAACCTATCACCTATTACCTAATCTAGCCAAACCTGTTACCTAACCTGTTGCCATCCTACTACCAACACACCATCCTACCTATAACACACTACCCTAATATCTAGGTCATGCCACCAAGTACATCATCCAACCTTTTCTTNCCCCATGCCATTGGTTTCAGCCCATCTATCCAGTGTCCTCTGCTTATCTCTTCTGTTCCCTGACTCTGGGGAGCAGTTCAGAGAGGTCATATACTCCCACCTAGATCAGGTTATCAGCTGATTACCCACGAGTGTCTGAGCTTCTGCAGGCAAGCAGTTGTTAATGGGGGCTTGCCTCAGAGTTAGTTGGTGTGAAAAATGTGTCTGTAAACCTTTTGTACATTAGAAACAGCATACAGAATGGAGGGAAAACGTTACTGTAAGTTTGAACTCCCATCACGTGTTCACTTCTGACTTAGTATATTGGGGACAATTCATTTATTTTCTCATGCAACTAGAATTTTTAGATTTGATGAGGAAATACTGAAGACAGAGTCAATATCTTAAATCTGGTTTTATATGTGTTATCCATAAGGGTCAATAAATTATATAAAAATGTTTTTCTGTTTCAAAACTGATTAATTCTCTGCTTTTAGATTCCTACTGGGGCTTTTTTCTAGTAATTTTATATTGATGTTTCTTCCAAACTTAGTCAAAATGTATTTGTCCATATGTGTTTAAACAAAAAATAGTGGTGTGATGGATGAATTCAGTGCTGGTTGAAGTAGTTATTAGTTCACCCCTCAAAGAATGATTGAGTTCTCCTTCATCTGTAATTACAAACCATGTGGCAACAATTAATTAACATGAACTTTCTCATTTATAATTTTGTTGCAAAAATACTGCTGTCAGCTTGCCTTCTTGTCACCTCCCAAACAAATAGTAAAACAAACTGCTACATGAGTTTTGCAGGATAAATTACAGCAAGTTTATCAGTGTGTTTGTCCCTCTAAAACTGCCCTTACAGCGTAAATTATGTGAAATACCAGTTACAAAAATAATTTCCTTGATTCTGATTCTCCACTGCTTTAATAAGTTCAAATCCAAATAGAAAATAACACTTCACTAAAAAGTTACAAAAAATTCTTGCAATGTCATATTTTAAATTGCCTTTGGAGATTTAAAATGTACATACAGTTATGCAAAATTGGAGTTGAATATATTTATAAATCTTTGCGTGGCTCCTTAGAAGTTTTACTGTAACCTGTAGAACTATATCGGAAAGACATTATCTAAAGAACAATTTTAGAGATTGAGGCTGTCTTGCAGCTATTTTAAAGTTTAAATGTGGATTGGATTTGGAAGGGAATTTTTCCCCAGACTGCATTAAAGAATAAATTTTTCGTCAACTTCTTTTGCACAAAATATCACCAGCAGTGAGTTCAGATCGATAATCAATTACTGACATACAAAGTCGTCTACACACAAGTAGAAATAGATTATAAATGACGGCTACTTTTTTAAATTTTTATTTTAGACAAGAACTAATAGCAGAACTGGACCAGGATGAAAAAGACCAGCAGAACACATCCCGTCTGGTACAAGAACATAAAAAGCTGTTAGATGAAAACAAAAGTCTCTCAGCATACTATCAGCAGTGCAAAAAACAACTAGAGGTCATCAGAAATCAGCAACAGAAACGGCCAGGCACATCATGATTTCCTGGGACCTTTCAAATGGAAAATATGCACAGAAAAGACTGATTTTTTTTTTAAATTGTTATTATCATTATCTCTTATTATGACAGCTCATGAGTGTTAGCTTCTTGGTGTGATCTGTACTTGTCTGCTACACTTAACATCATTTAATTTTTGTTTTTCTACGGTGGACATCCAGTTCAACAGGTTAATTGAGTAAGGTGAGAAAACAGTGACTTGAGTTAACCAACAGCCCTCAGTCTAAAGCAGAGAGTGGCTGTGTGCATGCTCCTTGTGTGAAGGTTAGCCTAACAAGTGTTAAGGAGGCTGCTAAATTGTAAGACCTTCTTTTTAGTTTTTGGTATTACCTCGATAAGAGAAAGAAAAACCCACCAAACTTGACTCTTTAAGAATGGTTTTGTTCCAGTGTCTCATCTCAAACTATTATTATGATGATTATTTTCAGGACTTAAACCTGTGCCAAGCTGCAGAGGTGATGTTGGCTGACCAGAGTAATTCCCAATGCGTTAGTGATACCTTTTACCTGTAGACAAAGTGCATTTTTTCCACATGCAGAATGCAGGCAAACTGATGGCAGCATCCTTGGTTCAGTGCTTGATGGCCCTTCATTTTGACTAATATATTTCTTGTAATCTTGCATTCATAAAATATTTGAAGTAAAAGGCTGTATTTTGTTTACTTTCTTGGGGCGAATGACATGCAGTTGCATTTAATTACTGGGCAAAAGTTATGAGGGGGATTCACTGGGCAAAGTTGGTCCCTTGTATAAAAGAGAAGAATCAAAAATGTGTGAAAGTGTTTTAAACCCTTAAAGCTTTTGTCCCTGTAGCATCTTTGGAAGGAAATTCAGAAAGAAAATTATTACAAAACTTGAACTATTGTTCCCTTTATGTTTTTGCTCCCTTTTTGGTTTTGTTTTCTTTTTCTTACAATTTATTTGCTGGAAAGCATTTACCATAAGTGTAAATAAGGTTTTTTTAGATAGGGAGGGAAGAGTTTGGGGAAATGAATTTATTTTAAATAGCAAATTACAAAATGAGGTTGAGTATGCAAATAGCGGAAGCTATTAAGAACATGAGGGAAATGGTCTCCACCAGGAATCTCAGTTATTCTACTCCATTTAAACATAGTTCAAAGAAATTCCATCACAGAATGCCTGCTGCCTTTGTGACTGAAGAATTGCATTAATGCATTTATTGCATTTAATGAACTCAAGTGGAATATGTAATGCTCAGTGTCATTATTCACTATTATTACATGGGAGAAAATAACTACTTGTTTACATTGCAGATTGATTATTTGGATTATGAATTAATTTTAAACTGGTACAAAAATGAGGCACTTCTAAATATAATGATTAATTATTCCTTGCGTAAGTACTTGATGCACTCAGTTATGGTCAGGATTTTAATAACACTCCTTTGCAAAAGAAAAGTAGAAAATTGGAGTTTATCTGCAGGGCACGCCAAGTAAAAGAAAGGTAGTCTGAAATTTGACTCACACTTCATATTCATAAGAGCCCATAAGCAGAACTTAGAAAAACCTTAAGTGTAAAAACCTCATAATATTTTCTCTTTCTCTTCCTGCCTACTTGATAAAAACCATTAATACTTGTATTTTGCTTATCTGTGAACAGCAAAGATGACGAAGAGTTTACCAAACCATGTCATACTCTCTTGAAAATACGTAAATCTATTATTGGCAAACCTGTGGGGGTTAGAAACACTTCCCTCATTTTATTTAAATAAAGGAAGGGTTATCATTCTCAAAACCTTAGCAAATAATTTCATTAGTTAGCTGAAATTGATATTGGGATCAAGTTAAGGGCACACCTATTTATAGCAAAATGTAATTAGGAGAGAAAATAACTGTAGTACATATTAGGAATAGCACAAGTTATCCAAAGCATTGCTGTTCACATACATCTGTCCATCTACCAAAATGGAGACACTCAGTGATCAGCAGCTTACTCAACATATGCTGAGGCATTAAGTAGAGCAACATAAATATTCATGCTCAACTTCAGTTACATGATAATTACATACACAAAATCATTTACCAGGACAGTTTTTACATTTTTCGGTGTCGTAGAACAGATACGCTTAGGGTAAATCAGTATTGTGCATGAAAAGTCACTTTGTGGTGAGATTTGAATAATGAAAGTAAATGCAGTGATGAATTAATGGTACGTAATACAAAAGTCTATTCTAGCAGTTGCTTATGACTCTTCAGGGTTTGCATTAAAAAAGGTCTTGGACTGTAAAATAAATTCTGTGCTACCATGCACTGTTGGCTCCATTCAATAGTTAGGTTATACATATTGCTCTTGTAATTTTCAAAAGGAATTTGGAGTTTGACATTTTGCCTTCAAATTATCCTTTTCTTAATTCCACCAGAAATTTTAAAAAAATATTTGCCCGGATTTCTCACTGAAGTTTTCCACATGGCAAAATTTGTGTAAAAGAAAAAAATCCTGTAAGGGTAGAACATCGTGATTTGGGCTAAGAAGAGTTTAACAGCTTAACTTTCCGTGACCTTCACTGTTTTCACAGGGCTCTTGTTTAAAGTTGTTTACAAATGTACTTTCATTTTTCTGTTATACTATCTGGACTGTTAAGGAACTTTTATCATGTACTCTTTTGTCCAGTTAAAGCTGTTCCTCTAATAATAGAGGTGAAAAATCTGGGTTTGGCTGGGCAGTGCCTTCTCAGAAAAGGTAACAGGCTCTGCTTTTTGTTGCAGTATGTGTTCTGTAAGATAATGTGTAATTGAAAGTATGCTTCTGTACACTATGCAGTTCTTCCAAAATGCTTTTTTAGGCTTTTTGGTTTGTTCTTTTTTCTGATGAGGAGTTGAAGATTGTAATTCAAAACTTGTACATAAAATGGTGAATGATTTCATATGATTCAGGAATGAGCAGTGTGGCTTTCTGCTGCAGGGTTTTATTGCTTTGTCAGGAATCCAATTAATAAAGGCTGAGAGACTTCCACAAACATGTAGTAATGCCCCAACACTTCTAGGGCATCCATGATCTCTGATGGAATCCCACACTGACTGGAAGATAATCATCATGCAGTTGTTCCCGCTGCTGAAAAAAGTTCTCCTCTAAGCACATCCCTTCCTGTATGGAGAAGTAGGGCATAGGATGAATAGTCCTACTCATAACTGAGTATAGAGATATTTTAAGAATGCCAAATCTTCCTTATGGATGGTCTGCAACGAGGTACGTTCTCATCTTCCATTGCTCAGTTCAAATAAATTCTATTCCCTGGAACATTTCTATTTTGTTCATAATGAATTTTACTGCTTGAGTGGTTCTGTCACCAAGCCACAGACAAGAGACAATCCCTGGAGCTATCTCTTGCTTGTAAAGAACATGGAATTGTGCTTCAGATCTGTTGAGAGGTGGTTTGAACAGCTGAACTTTTCAGGTGCCCTGCTTTGTTGTAGCCTGCAGGAAAATTTGAAAGGGTAAGGAGGCAAAAAGTGTGGCACACTCAACCCCTTGGAATACAGATATCCCTGGTGAACTGGCTGAAGAGGAGGATCAAATGAAAGTAAATCTGTGTACATGTATATGCACACATAAACACAGTTACCTCTTTGCATGTACCTGCCTACCTGAAAGGAGTTTGTAGCCAGGTGGGGGTCGGCCTCTTCCCCCAGACAACTAGTGACAGGATAAGAGGACATAGCCTTAAGCTGTGTCAGGGGAGGTTTATATTAGATGTTAGGAGGAATTTCTTCACAGAAAGAGTGCTTAGACATTGGAATGGATTGCAGTGCACCCCAACTGTGTCTCCCTTGCAGTGTGCAGACTGCAGTTGTGAGTTTTGGCTTCTCTTGGATCTCTTTCTGTCCCTAACCAGTAAGTGGTCCCTATGTTGAATCAGAGAGTTGCAGTCAGTGACACAGTCTAGTTGAAGTCTTGTCAGTCATACTGTCCCGCAGGGATTGATACTCTGTCCAGTAAAAATTGTTCATCAGTTACTTGGATGGACAGATGCCGCCTCAGCAAAAGCACAAAGCTGGGAGAAGTGGACGATGCCCCACAGTAATCTGCTGCCCTTCGGAAGGATGTTGACAGGCTGGAGAGATGGGTAGGGAGGAACCACCTGAAAGTGAGCAAAGGCAAATGCAGAGTCCTGCACCTGGGAAAGAGTAACCCTGGCCACCAGCACAGGCTGGGGGCAGATCTGCAGAGAAGAACCTAGGGGTCCTGGTGGAGAACAAGCTGTCCATGAGCCAGCAGTGTGTCTTTGTGACCAAGGACAATGGTATCCTGGGAAATGCATTGCCAGCAGGTTGAGCAAAGTGATCCTTTCTCTAGTCAACTCTGGTGATGCCACATCTGAAGCAGTGTGTTCAGTTTTGGGCTCCTCAGTACAAGAGAGACATGGAGTCCAGTGGAGGGCAACAAAATGATTAAGGAACTGGAGCATCCCCCTTACAAGGAAAGGCTGAGGGAGCTGGGCCCATTCAGCCTCTAGAAGAGATGACTGAGAGGGTACATCTATTCATAAAAAGCTGCGATGTGGATGTAGAGGGATTGAATAGACCTTTNATTGCCCAAGAGTCACACCACAGGATGCAGTCATTTAAGCACTGGCTGCACTGCTTCATTTATGAGCCCATCCCAAAGTACAGTTCTGTCACACAGCGTGGACTCCTCTTCCACGGGCTACAATGTCTTTCCAGGATTTCTGCTGAGCTCTGCTCCAAGTGTGGGCTCCAACATGTCTGCAGCTTCCTTCAGCATACTCCAACTCCAGCTTGGGCTCTCTCTCCATAGCCATGGGTGGATTTTTTCATTTCTGCTCTCTCTATTCCATGGGCTGTAGGCAGACAGTCTGCTTCACTGTGGTCCATTCCACAAGCAGCAGCGAGATGCCTGGACCACTTCCCCTCCTCCAGCTGCCCTGGCCTTGGTGCCTTCATGGCTGCTCAAGCTCTTCTCCGGCCATCTTTCCTACTGTTACTAGTTTTTTTTTTCTTTCCTTTCTTAAATACGTTATCACAGAGGCGCCTCTATCTTGCTCTTGACCTTGGCCGGCAGTGAGGCCCAGCCAGCAGCTGGCTGGTGTTAGCCCCCCCGCTGCCAGGAAAAAAAAAACATATTCAAACCAGCACACTCTAAGTTCTTCTACTGCCCAGCATTTTGGGAGTACCTGCTTTATCTTCCTTTTCAGTGGGTTTCACATGCTGGGCTACCTTTGAGTGATCTGCAAAGCTACCATGACTGTCCTAGGAGCTCCTGTGGTGTGAAACAAGAGGTGGCTAAATAGGTGCTTAAGAAAAGGAGGAGAACCCTTTATGCAGCTTTGCTGGTGTCCATACAGTAGGTGTTTAAAACTCCTGAGATCCTTCCAGAAACAGGTAAAGTTACAATGGTTAGGCTAAAAGAGGGAATAAATCATCCTGTCATCTGAGAATATCCATATTTGTGAATGGATATGCAGAATTCATATTCTGTGGCTGTGGAAGTATTCCTTGTGAGCATCTGTTTTCCAAGGTCTCAGAGGAGCCTGCCTGTGCCCGTCACTGAAGGTATCCTCAAACAGGTGTCTCCAGAAAGTTAAACCCTGATATATGCGAATCAGATTCTATTAAAGTTTCTTACACCAACATTAGCAATGTGGGTAGGACATCGCCAAGAATGGTTCATGAGGTAGGAGGTGAAGCTAATTTAGCTTGTCTGAGGGCTCCCTGGGGTCTGTGGGGTTGCTTCTGTCAGTAAAGTGCTCAGACAGGACCTCAGAGATGGCACAAGGAGCCAGTTTGTTCAGTGCAGCTGTGCGTTGCATCAGAGTACAGTGCCCTGGCTGAGTGTTAGCAGGGCTGATGGTGAAAACCAGGCTGCTGCTTTTTGTCAGCGGCCTTTAACCACTGTCCTTGAGTGCTGGCAGACACCAAAGCTGCAATGAACTGTGAGATTTAGGGTGATCCTTTTAGGCTCATCAGAAATCCTAGGTCTCAGTGATGGCTGAGGAGGGGTTTGGTTTATTTATTTTTGGGAAGAAAAAGAAAAGAAAACATGAGTGAGGGTCATTAAGCACACTGTATCCCACATGTCTGGAATAAGGGACATACCCCTATTGGTGTGGGATGTCACACCTTCACACAGGCCCATCTCTGAGTGCACTACCAAAGGAACCATGTGGTGAAACAAGTCATGTGATGAAGGCTTTCACAGTGGTCTGGGTTCACAGACCTGAAAGGAAGAAGAGGAAAAAGCCTTACTAATACAGCTGGGGAGCTGAATGTGACTGGCTTATTGATGGCATCTTATGCCATACCTCCCAAACAACGTGCTGTAGATCAAACTCAGTTTTCAATCTCACCTGCTTTAATTCAATGGTTTTAGAACAATTTAGGCTTTTTCCCTACTCTGTCAGTTGATCTGAGATCTTGTTTATCTCCCAGAAAACCATGCCTGACTGAGACCCTTTCACTGTCATAGCTACTGACAGTATTGCACTCTGTTCTTTAACAAACATCAAGTTCCCCAGGCAGTACAGTGTTTGATCGGTAACAGCACATGCAGGTGTAGGAAGAGGGTATGCTCTTCCCCATTTCCCAGGAAAGTGTCACTAATATCACGGCAGCAGCTGCAATGACCATGTTTTTTACAAATGTTTTCTAGAGATTAAGTTGCTTAAAGTTCTTCATTTCTATAGGCTTCTTGCACCACAAGGCTGCATTTCTTGTTATTATTTATCCCCCTTCCCTGAATCAATTGAATAGAATCAATTGAAAGGTAATTATATAAGGCAATATTATAGGTGTACATATATATAAGGTAAAATATAAGGTAATATTTAAGAAGTCTGAGGTTTAGAACGCTTGTTAAAACAAAAGAGCTGTCCATATTGATAGTGTAATACAGCAGCCTTCTGTCAGCCAGTGCTACTAGGTCCCAAGAGCCCTGTTTTCTTGCAGGATGAACGAGCTTAATGTTTTTAAAAGTGCTTAAAAGAACATTGAAGGAGCTGACTCGTTATATTCTGGTTCAGTGTCCCTCCTGCTGTGTAATGGACAAGTGTTCAGTAGCTCTAAAATATGCCTTAAATACAGAAGCATTGAGGTGAGGCATTTATTCATCTGAATTCAAGCCACCACAGCAGCATGCTACACTGTGAAGTTTCTGCAAGATCATCACAACAGATTTTTCAGATCTCAGTGCTATTGACTCAGTGTTCCAGCTTGAGCATGTCAAGAGAAGAAAAGTGGCTGCCTCCTCAAGCTAGTCAAAAATTGAATGCAACATCAGTGTTATTGCAATCAGTTGCATGAAATTTTGCTGTACTGTGCAGCAATGAATTGCAGGTGATGCTGTTCCCTTATTAACTTGGCATAAATTGAAATACCTTAAGAATTAGATGATGAACACTAAGCACTTCGAGCCCTCCTGTACCTTCATGATTCAGTGGCTGGTATTTACTTGGACTGATGTTACCCATGGTATCAGATTAGAACTCATTCTGTGAGCGGTGATACTGTAACACACTGACGCTGGCTCCCCTTTCCTTCAGCATAGCAGAGTCCAAAAACTTTCAACGCAACTCTAAGTAAGCTGTGACTCTGGGGATCTTTTTTGTTTTGCTCTGAAGAGATATGGGAAAGAAAACTACACTTTCTCTTTATATACAAGAGTTGAGAGTGCTTGTCAGGGTTGGAAAGCCTACCCCAGTGTATCAGGGCTGCTGTGAACTTTTAAGCTACACAGCCATCTCCATAACAAGGATCAGGGTTGTAGAGGGATGGTGCTGTCTACTCCATTTATGGCTGTTCTTCCCCTACCAACCATTTTTGTCAGAGCTCAGCCTTGAAGGGGGTAGCTGGAGGGGTCATAGAAGTATTCACAAAGGCACTTTCTCCCACTTGCTTCACAGACAAGGGAGAGATGTGTTCCTCCACAGTAATTCAAGCTGTGAGCCTAATCAGGGTCATGAAGTGAATGATGCAGAACATAAATCTCTCTGCCTTGTGAGTCAGACTACGTAAGTGGATAGAGGAGCGATTACTCTCAGACGTCTTTAAAATTTGTGAATACCACAAGAACTCCTCATTTGTCAGCATCTGCCAGTGAGGAAAATCAGGGATGATACACTCATTTTGATCCATCTATTTTGTTTCTGCTGCTGAATGTATTTTGAACCTTCGAATCATTTAATAGTCAAATACATAATTGCCCAGCACTTTTCATAGTACCAGTGCATAGCATAACTTTCCCTCTTATTTGGATGAAGGCTAATGTTTGATGTATAATAGCCAGTTTTATTGAATTACCCCTAGAATTTGTGGTGTCACGAACAGCACAGGCCATGTGTACACTTTCTGTGTCTGCAGCGAGACTTCAGGAGGACCTGTTACACAAAGTCTCATAGTCACCACAACTCTTCACCTCAAAGAGCAGAAGTGATACGAACTCATGGCAGTGATTTTGCAAGGTTTATGCCTACAATCTAGGCTAGCATCGCTAATTCGCTCTGTGTTTGCCACTCAGCAGAGAAATTAATGCCATGAGTCATTGTCAACTCCTACTAAATAAACCAGCGAACTATAGATGAAAGACTGTGTATCCAAGTTGTTTTCATTAATTGCACTGTGGGGCAATGGGAGATTTAATTTCAAGGACAGGAATATTAACCTCAATTCCTTTTCTTTAATTGAGTGTAGAGAAACGAGGTGTAAGCAAGGGAAGCAGAGAACAAGGACATGGGTCATTAGCACTATCATCTGGTCTCACAGGCACCAGCACCTTATAAAAAATGTCACTGCGTTAACAGGAGGCAAAAGCTTGTTTGGCAATTTGCAGAGCATAAGGAATAAAAAAATCTATGGCTGTGACTGAATTTTCACCGTATTTAGATGCACAAGTCTCAGCACAGGCTTATAACAATAAACCAGTAACTGGAGTCCATCTTGCATCATAGAGTAAAAACACCAGTAAAATGCTGCAGAACTATCTTGATAGGTGATGCTGTCTCCATGGGAAGCCTTTAAGGGAAAAAGATGTGGTCATTAGACCATTTTTATTGCTGATATATAACACCTGCAGAGAATTTCTCACATGAAGGCTTCAAATGACTTCCCAAAAATCATGATTACCTGTCATTCGAATAATGTATATAGTGGGCTCCAGTGATTCTATCCCTGATTAAGTATCAGTTAAACAGCACAATTCGGGAGAGGATTCCTGCATCTAGCCATGTTATATCCAGGAAACATCCTTTTAATTAGCAAGGATTGGCTCTTTTTTTTTAATTTATTTTAACTGTTGTTTGCAGCTAAACTGATGCAATTACAAACTGGGTCAACTGTTGTTGTGAAAGTGGGGTAGAAATGAATGAATAGATACGTCTTTTGGATATGCATAGCAGGGTGATGAAATCTTAATAGGAGATAATGTGTGTCCTACATATAAAAAGCTTTAATAAAAGACCATGAGCTGACTGTGCTTAATCTTGTTCAGGATCATAATTTAATGACATTAAAAACCCTAAGAGACAACTTTCTGGAAATGTTCAAGAAAGCTTTATGGTTCAAGGAGAGAGTAAAATGTCCAAAACCAGACACATTGTTACTTGTTAATGATTCTGCAAAATCGTTTAAAAAATATGGTATCAGTTTTTGGTGACATAAGAGGCTAACAGAGATACATTTATGTTATATGCTTCATGATCTTTCGTTGGTATAAGTGACTGTGCTTAATTAAATTTAAGTGTTCTGCAGATAGGAAAGGATTGTGCCTAAAACTGTATCTCCATATGCAGTGCTCGTAAGATTTTCTCACTAAGCGCAAATTCTTTCTTCTCTGCTAGTTAGAACATGGGAAATGTAAGATCATCTTCCTTTTATGAATCTAGCAGTGACTGCAAATAAAAATACATCACTTTCTCATGACACCAATGAGAGAGCAAATAAAAATTAAATAAATGCATGTTTCCTTTATATCTGCAGAAAACCTTTCAAACAATCAATCATAGCTAAGCTTTTCACATGAAGATATAAGAAGGGCTCTACCCACTCTCACTACAAATATGTTGATGACTACTAAAAGGCTGAGGAGGGATAGACAAGTCCAGGTACAAAAGGCACAGCAGAAAGTCTCCTTAGGCGGCACTAATGAGGCATGGTTCTTTCTGCGTTGTCTTCTCCTCAAGACTAATTCTATGTGCGTTTTCAAAGAAGGCAGCAGCGTTATAGATGGTGCATCTCCATGTCTTCCAATTTGAGGCCAGAGTGGACCACTGCTGGTGGTCAATATANCTGCAGAGCTGTTTCTGTGTGAGCAACGAGTGCGGCATCGTCAGCAAAGAGCAGCTTGTGGACAAGGTAATTTAGAGTCTTAGTGTGTGCCTTCAATTGTCTTAAGTTAAATAAGTTACCATTGGTACGGTATGGGATGTAAATAGCATTATCCTCATTGAGATCTACCATGGCACTTTGGAGCATCATGCTGAAGAAAATTGTAAATAGATTTGGTGTGAGAACGCAGTCTTGTTTCACACCACTGGCTATTGGGAAGGGCTCAGAAAGTGGATCGCCATATCTGACTTGGCTGCACTGATCCTCATGTAGCAAGACAATCATTTTGAGGAACGTGGGAGGACATCCGATTGTTCTAAGATCTGCCACAGGCCTTTCCTTCTCACAGTGTTAAAAGCTTTTGTAAGGTCAACAAAGGTTACATAGACTCCTTTGTTCTGCTCCCTACACTTCTCTTGCAATTGTCTCAGAACTAATACCATATCTGTTGTACTCCTATTGGCTCTATAACCACATTGACTGTCAGGTAGAAATTCTTCTGAGATAACTGGTATGAGTCTGTTCAAAAGAATTCTTGGAAGAAATTTACCAGCAGTAGAGAGCAAAGTGGTGCCTTACTAATTTGAGCAGTCTGATTTTTCTCCTTTCTTCTTATACTGGGTGATGATGACTGCATCACGGAGATCTGACAGTAGTTCACCTTTTTCCCAGCAACGCACAACAAGCTCATGAAATTTAGCATGGAGAGCTTGGCCTCCATGTTCCCAGACTTCAGATGGGATTCCATTGTTTCCAACTGCCTTGCCAGTTTTGACTTGTACAGCCTTAAGATTCTCTTCCATAGTAGGGGTTATATCCAATTCGTTGTTGTATAGTGCGCTAAATTGCTGAGCCTTGGACTACACAGTTGGCACTGAAAAGAGTCTGGAAATGTTCAGACTATCAGTTCAGGACAGAAGTTTTATCTCTGAGAAGCATTTGTCTGTCTGCACTTAGTCGTTGACTTTGAATGTGAAATGTGGGTCCATACACTGCTTTCAGAGCCTCATAAGAATCCTCTGTACTCACCCAAATCAGCGCAAAGTTGAGTCTTTTCTTCTAGGTGCATCCACCACTTGTTATGGATGTCTTGAAGTTTCACAGGTTCCTCTGAGTTGGAAGAGACCCACAGGATCATCTAGTCCAACTCCCAAACAGCCTCCAACCATCTAGACANAGCAAGTTTTCAGCTTTGGAGGTGATGGAGTTTTTTATCATGAAACTAATTCCTGTAAGATGACTTTCAGTTGTAGGTCTGCATGACCAGTAGTGTGTAACCGGCACCATGTTCTTTGAGGCTGCCTTCCTCATGTAGACGAACTTCACTGAGAGCAACAATGTCGATGTTGAGTGACAATAGTTTGTGGGCAATTAGATAAGAACAATGTTCAGGACATCCACTATCCACAGTATCAAGCATGGGTCTGATGTTCCAACATGAAAGTGATAATTTTAGCGTGCCTTTAGAGGCAGGTGTATGCCTTTGTCTCTTAATATTTGTTCAACTGCATCAGAAGATGCCCATTGGCCACAGTTAGCCAACTGGGTGGAGGGTGGAGACACGCTTTGGTTAGGCCACCTTTTCTAGACAACTGTCCATGTGGAGCAAGCAATGCTCTCCTTGAAAATGGCTGCTTGGTCATTCAAGTTGTTGCCAAACAGGACTGTCGTCTCTAGGGTCAGTCTCAAACAACCAGTGTCCTGAGCCACCTGCATTCAGGGTTTGATTTGTGGNCCTGGGCACACTGCTGGCTCATGTTGCTTATTGTGTAGTGGGAGACGTAAGGAGATAATACGACCGGAATGGCCTGTTAGCAAGTTTTCAGCTTTGGAGGTGATGGAGTTTTTTATCATGAAACTAATTCCTGTAAGATGACTTTCAGTTGTAGGTCTGCATGACCAGTAGTGTGTAACCGGCACCATGTTCTTTGAGGCTGCCTTCCTCATGTAGACAAACTTCACTGAGAGCAACAATGTCGATGTTGAGTGACAATAGTTTGTGGGCAATTAGATAAGAACAATGTTCAGGACATCCACTATCCACAGTATCAAGCATGGGTCTGATGTTCCAACATGAAAGTGATAATTTTAGCGTGCCTTTAGAGGCAGGTGTATGCCTTTGTCTCTTAATATTTGTTCAACTGCATCAGAAGATGCCCATTGGCCACAGTTAGCCAACTGGGTGGAGGGTGGAGACACGCTTTGGTTAGGCCACCTTTTCTAGACAACTGTCCATGTGGAGCAAGCAATGCTCTCCTTGAAAATGGCTGCTTGGTCATTCAAGTTGTTGCCAAACAGGACTGTCGTCTCTAGGGTCAGTCTCAAACAACCAGTGTCCTGAGCCACCTGCATTCAGGGTTTGATTTGTGGCTTCCAGTGCACCTTATCACCTTCCATTTCGTCCCTCGCCTGTTGCTACAGGACTTTACAAATGTGGGTGTATTCCTCAAGCCTGCACAATGAATTTTTTAGGTGAGGCTCAGCCTGCACAGAACTGGCCCCACCCTTTAATCCTAGGCTTCATCTGTCAGGGCCCAGTGAGCTTGGACCGTGACAGCAAAGTCCATAGGACGTAGGTTTAATTAGAGTATCCTTCTCTTAGATAGATGGCCTTACAGGGCTAAACGAGCTCTGTCTGCCAGGGTTTGAAATTAGAGTTGTCCTTCTCCTAGGGTGGTTGCTGGGAGACTAATGAGCCCATCCTACCCGTAGAACTTTTCTACCCCTCTGTGTTGGCTGCTTAAGACACTATGGTACCTACAGTAGTAGCTACCAAATGCTACTGTACCTATTCTAGTAGCTAGAGTAAAGCTACTACAATACATTGGACTACTGCCATAAATCCTCACTAGTGCCCTGGAAACTTACGGACAGCATCACTAAAATATCCAAATTGGTTTTAGCCACTCCTAAATACAGTTTTATTCTCCTGAAATGTTAAATTACTGTAGTAATTCAGAGTTAATGAATACTAAATAGTTTGGATAAGTTCTCATTGCTTTTTTTAAAAATTTGTAAATCATCTCAATTTAGAAGAATCTTGTAAATATTAGTAGTTCATCAGATACAGAACTATGCTGCACAAGAGATCTTCCAGATTTCTTTTGAGTTTCACTACATTCCTAAAGATCCTTGAGGTTAAAATAAAAGTATTTGCAAGACTAAATAAAACATTAGGTTAGCAAATATTTTCAGGATCATTATGCACAAATGTCATCTTTGTTAAAGTAGGCTTTACTCCTCCCAAATATGTCCTAGTAAAAAGGAAGATTAGGAAACGATGATTATACTGTTATATCTTACAGAAATACCAGATACCCAAGAAAACCTTTAGGACTATAGAAAATAGTAAATTCTGCAAGTCTCTTGACTTAGGTCAGTAACTCTTGGCCCTCTGGAGGCGCATTATTTTGAAAGAACTGTGGCCTAGTTGGCTTGAGAAATCAGGCAAAACTCTTTACTTAAAAAAAAAAAAATTATTAATGTCAGATTTTCTTGCAATGACCCAGAAAACAACTGAATTCAGGAAGGTGCAAGCAGAACCTAGCACACTAGAGAGTGTCACTGTGTTGTGTTTACTCTCAGTGTATTACTGGAGATCTGATTTGTCCTCTCTTGCCGTGAGAGTCACCTTTTTTGAGTCTTGCAGAAATTTCTACACATATTCAGTCTGGGGTGCTGTGACCCTCCCTCGGGACTCCTGCCCAGCCCTGGCCAGGGAGCCAACCAATGCCTGTCCAGTAGAGTGTGCCCACAATATGCACCATCAATACACTAAATTATGATTGAAATGATCTGTCAATTTTTTGAGGACTGTCTTCCTCATGCCCAGCTCAGGTTTCTTTTTCCCATATCCTTCATTGCTGAGGTTTATCCAAGTAAAGAGGTCTTACCCAGTCATCCTCCACTTGTAATCTCTGTTGTAAGACTGAGCAAGTGCGCACAGGGGTTTTAAACTACCTGGTTATTGACCTTATTTGCCAATATATAGAGATAAATATATAGAAATAAACAAATGATAGACACACATTAGCCTCTAAATTCAAGCAAAGTGAAAAAGAAAAATGTGCTAGTCCTTTTTTATTGAGCACAAAAGCAATATTTTTTCACTATGTATGTGGTCATAACTATAAGTAGTTTTCTTGCCAAATTTTTCAATGTCAGCTTTGCAGTAGCCAAGACACAGCCTTTACGCTGGATCTGCAAGAAATTGCAATATATTTTTAAAAAATTAATTAAACAATACTGAGACTGCCAAGCAGGAGGTAAATTATATCGTGCTATAACCCAGGTTTCCTGGAGGTGACAGACTTCTGCTGAAGGAGGGTTGAGCAGCAGGAGGAAGCCTTTTTTTTTGAGCTATATCGCTCGGCTCTCTTCAAACCTCAATGGCTTTGCTCTGGAACTGGATGAGATCCCAAATAATGACCCAACAACATAAAAATGGTGTCAAATAGCCCTCATAATCTCTTTTGTACAAGGCAATTTTCCTCTTGTATTAACATGTCAGAGCACTGAGGACTTCATACTTAGTAAGACTTTTTGTTCTGCAGTTTCCCACAGAGCAACAAATTTTTTACTAGTAAAAGCTGTGATTATGCAAAATATGGCCTTCCCCCCCGCCCC
>WEKX01008956.1:180053-245058 GCA_013390025.1 Pitta sordida | reverse complement strand
CCCCCATCCTTGTCCCTGGAGGAATATCAATGATCACTGTTTTTGAAGAACTGGCTTTGCTCTGAAGAGAGAGCCTGGCATGCCTGGTAACTTAAAAATTTGATTGCCAATGAGCAGTTGTGTGCACATTTCATTTCAACGCAGTGGCCTGGGAACCATCATGAGCTAATTAAAATGCACTAAGTGGTCAGCTGGTGGTGCTGAAAGCTGCTTTACGGCTTGGAAATGGGAACTGCAGTGGTTTCCTCCTTGTGGTCCACAGTTGTTGGGAAAGAATGTCACACGGAGCCTATTCAATGCACAAAGGCTCTCTAACGGATGCAAAATGGTTTGGGGTTTTCTTGTATCTGAAATCAGGTATTGTTCATAGCATAAGAGCAAAGAAAAGGTACTCTTGGGTATCGAGACTGGGATTTGCAGCTACGTACTACAAAAAGCCTGCTCAAAATCTAGACTGGTCTTGATTGCAACTAGACAGGCTTGGACTCAAGAAAAGAAGTTGGATTATAGCAATTAAGAAGAAGTAATCTCAGAAGTATCTGAAATTAACCTTTATTTATGATAACAAAAACCTCAGGTGCTACTTTTGTTTTAGAATTTTCAACATTAAAAAAACTCCCACCAAACCCCAAAAAACAGCACAGTCAAAAAACCAGCCAAATAAATTACTAGAGTAGCCTTTGAAATGACCAAAGGGTGCTTGCAGTATTTGCAGCAGCCACCAAACAGCAGAAGAACAAACACAAGGCTCTCCTTCTCAGTCACAAGTCCTAGAGGAAGTCTCATACTCACAGTGGAATCCTGCCTTTAACCCTGAGAGAATTCAGAAAATGCTTGCTGGAGTCCAACTTCTGTTTCAGCAGTGAGCAGGGTACTTTGGAAGGCAAAACTGTGGCATTTGCACCACTTTCATCCTACTACCTGGCATCAAAGATGCAGAGGAATCACTAGGAGGTGAGGCATCTCTGCATTTAACTACATGATCTCTCTGACTTTTTGCAGCAGTGCAACCTTTCTAAACTTACCAGTGATATATCAGAGCATGACAGAGAGAGAAACGAGGTATATTTTTACATTTTCTTCTGCCAAATGAGCACATAGTCTCACAGTCACCTACAGAAACTGGAAGGGTGGAAAAGTGAATTTTCCTTTTCTCATTGCGACTTGAAGAAAGTACTGTATATGGAAACTATTTTGGTGGAACAGCGGTCTTATTTAAAATTAAAATTGTCCACTGAATAAATTTCCACTTACTCTAGCAGAGCTCTGGTGATTTACATCAGTTAAGAGTCAGCTCATCATTTCCTTTAAAGCTACTTATATCATTCTGTGGTTATGAGCACTTTACAGAGCATTTAAGCTGCATTTTTAGAAGGAAGAAACCCTCAACAAGATTTCTCTTGCAAATACGGCTTCGAAGTGATGTTTCACAGTGAAAACGTGGTTAATTTTCCTCTTCCAGAGGTTTTAATGAGGTTTAGTGCTATCTAAGATACAGTTGAAAAACATGGAAACCTTTCATCCTGTAAGTCCCTGTGTCAATATTTGTACTTTATATTATATTTGAGAAAAAAATATTATTACAAGCCATTTTATTTAAACTCAGCATGTTAGACATGGCTTTCCTGAAGCTATGATGTACTATCAATTATTTAATGAGTATGTAGTTTACAACCTAACTAAAGGTTATCATCTATAATAGATACATCTGCTTGTGTTGCCCCAAAAGCCATGCATGTTGACCTTTTTGCTATACAAAAGACTAAGCTGTTCCTGCGTCTGTACAAACTAGGATGACACTGTAGTTTTACTCTGGATTTTACAGTGCTCACTACACATGACCTTGAATTTAAAAAAAAAAAAGAAGTTGCAGCAGGTTTATGCCAGAAATAAATACAGTTAATTCAAACACAACTGCATTCTCTTGAACACTGTTATTATGATGTAAAGCTTTATTTTAAAACCAGTCTTGCACACTATCATAGACTCATAGGCTATTCCAAGTTGGAAGGCACCCTTAGGATCATCTAGTCCAACTCCCCACCAACTAGACCATGTCACTGAGCTCCTCATCAAGTCTTCTCTTAAACACCTCCAGGGGTGGTGACTCCACCACCTCCCTGGGCAGACCATTCCAATGAGCGATCACTCTCTCTGTGAAAAACNCCCAGCTTGGTATCATCCGCAAACTTGCTGAGGATGGATTGAATCCCCTTGTCCATATCAATAAACTGCAAAACAATGCACTCCTGAGGACAATGCTCCTTTCACGGGGATTGAACCTTTTCTTGCAAATGAAACCATTTCTAATGAGGTATCACTTTTTTTTTTAAAAAAAATGACTTAAGGATCTGGGCCCCATGCTTAAGAGACTGTTTAGCATCCTGAAAACTAGTTTTCACTGAAGTCAATGGGACTTCCTTTCCTATAAGACCGAGGTGCTTTTGAAGATGAGCACTAGTTGGCCAAATCATGTTTATCTGACATCACAGTAAAAATACCCAAAAACAAGTCTTTTGGCATATATCTCAGCAAGGCCAGGGCCACCTTATTTTCCTTTCTTCTGTAGTCATTGACACTGATGAATTCAAAGCCCTCACACTTGGGGTGGCACAGACCACAGAGAATTGGCCTAACTTTCCAGATGCAAGAGTGGTCATTGCTGAAGAGCAATTGCTGAAGCAATTCTGCAGCCAGGTCCTGAAGGATGCACCCTAGTCACCATCAATGGCTGAAGGGATTGGTCTTTCAGCTGCATGCAGTCATTCTTTTTCACATGGGACAAGAACTCTTAAATCATTAGATATATGTGGATTTTCTGCCTGGTCCTACCAGAATTACTATTTCAAAGACATATGGAGGAGTTCTATGTTTGTAGTGAAAACCCAGGGTTGCTGTATTTTAGTATTTGGAGGCGGTTTTGTCCCCAGCCCACCCCTCATTCATGACATGAGGAGGAACCTCCCCAGTGGAAGGAACTTGCTTGGACTGATGCTTGCTGCTGTAGTATTTTGGAGTTAGGTTTTGGATGTTGTTAGCTTAGATGTTGTTGTTTCTCTGGTTTACTGCTAAAGGAAGATATAGCTGAGGCTTTGTGGGAGAACTCTCTATTTTCCTTCCATGAACCTATACCGAAACAGGTAGGAAACACTAAGCAATCCATTCTTTTTAAAGAAAGATTGTTTAAACCAGAATGCCTGGAAGCACCTTAACTCTAGACAACTGGAAATCATTTTCTAAAACTTCTTATTCAGTAAGAATCATTTAATTCTTTGAAATGCAGGCCATTTTCAAGTAATTTTCTACAACAAATGGGACCAGTTCAATCTGTTCTTCACATTTTAGTAATTTGAAAGGACATAACTGAATTTTATTTTAATGGTAATTGCAAACTCATGCAGAAAATGTAAATGCACACTTCACGATTAGCTTGCAGCGTAAACCATGACTTCTATTAATGTATCCCAATTTGTAATTCTTTGCACAGTATGAGATTTGAAAGCTGTGATTAAAATTAATTAGGTTAAGTAAAGTTTATCCCCCCTGAGCACTGCTATTTGAAGAAAGAAATAGCAAAACACTAGCTACATCTGGCACCGCAGGAGGCTAAAGCATCGCAAGGCATAGCAACATTGCTTTTTCAGAAGAATTGAATGCTGCTTTTTTGGTGAACCTCAAGCACCATGTATTCTCTTCTAAAATTTAATTTGGAGCTGTTAAGTTGAGCTTTGCCTCTTACAAATGTTCTGGAGCTACAACATTTGTATGAGCATTTTATGAATGAATCTTTGTAATACAGTGGATAACACTAATTTGCAAGTAGCATCATTGTTGCCTAGCTAGGCATTAGAGTGCTGCCCCACTGCCATGGGAAACAAGTCTCCCAAGTTCAAGAAGCAATAGAAATGTTATCCTGAGGGATATCCCACAGTTTCTGCTTGCTAGTGTATTTGGATTTTGTCAGATGAGTTTTGGCCAAATCTTTTTTGAAGGATTTTTTCCAAAGAAGGAGTATTTGGGAAAAAAAGAAGCATAAGTGCTGGGAACATTGAGCTCACTGGGCCTTTTCAGAAGAAAAGGCCTTCTTTATCTCTTCTTTCTGGTCCAGAGACCAGGACACTGGTTGGAAACACTGTTTAACTGCATTAACTTTTGCTGCATTTTACACTCTAATTTCTGTCACTCCAGAAGTAGCAGCCAATACCTCAAAATCTGGTCTTCTGCCACTGTCTATTCTTTCAGAGCAACTCATTAACTAATGAGCAATTCATCAGGTGAAGCCTTTTGCAATCAACATCTGTCACAGCCAAACTGCTGTGTTAGTTATTGGGTGTTAAATGTGTTTGACCTAATAACCAGGTTGGTGCTAGAAGCAGGAAGGTATTTTTGGAGACTGATGTCATTAGTGACTCAAGATGAAGCCTTCATGCCTTTCTGATGAAGACAGGCTGTTGCCATCAGGGGAAAGTAAGGGCACTGTGCCAGAGGATAGCTCCTAAAAATGTTTTGCCCTGTCAGTCAGTCCTCCCTTTGCCTTCTCTTCCAGATGGATCTCATCATAAGCTGAACTAGCAGAGCCCTTCCAGCTCCTGTGAGCTACATTCCCATGCCTGGAGTCTCTCTGTGTTTGTGTGCTTACTAAGATGCAGCTGAGAAATTCAGTCATATGGGAGAGTGAAGAATGATAGGAGATGTACTCTGGGCAGGGAGAATAAAGCATCCCTCCAGAGGATGAAGCACAATGGGCTTAGCACACAGTACCCACCAGGCACACCAGGAGAGAGGCACATAGACAAAGAGTTGTCTCTCCCAAGTTGTACGAGTTTAAAACGTGATGAAAATTTTAGAGGAATTAAAAAAAATGAAATCTGAAGCACAATCCATGTGAACAGTGAAGTCTGAGAGGAAGCTTTCACAAAACTATCTCTGATTCTGCTATGCCATCTGATTAGGAAATTAGTTTTGCTGTTCTTACCCTTCCTCTAGTCTAATTTAAAAAGCACAGCATTGCATGAGTTGTGCTGCCTTTCTCACCCAAACAGCTGCACTCTCTCACATAATTCCTTGCCTGAAGTTAGGCACTGTGCAGAAAACTCAATCCTACTAGAAGTGTAAGGCCAAGATGCCACACATGATGGAAGAGCCACCGCAGGCTGCCACCCAAGTAAAAAGTGCTTGTTTCTTTGGTGTGAGAGTTGAAAAACAAAAAATAGGAAACCCCTTTCAGATCATTACACTGCCCCCCTGAGAGTAATTTCTGAACAAAAGTTTCTTATTCTCTGTGGGCTTTCTGGGTTAGAAGGAAAGATCAGAGAATGTAGAGAATGTATAGACGTATAACCCCTTAGCCATGCAGCTGCCCAAGATGGTAAAAGCACTGCCATTGGGGTGGTAAACAAAAGGGAATGAAAAAACAGACAACTTTGCAGTACTCTGTGTAAAGCCGCAGGCTCCACAGGCAATTCATGGTTTCCCAGGCTCACAAGGAAGTTCTGCAATCCCCAGGTCTATCATCCTTTCAACTCAGGCCAGTGAGTTACACCCAGTAATTTTAGGTGCAGGCCTGTAATTTACCTGAGCCACTTCCATGTGCTTTAGCAAAACGGCAGGGAGGATGAAGGGAGTATTGTGAGACTTGGCACAACAGTAATTCTGTACTGAGGAAATGTCAGAAAGGTACAGGGCCCAGCAGATGGACTGCCTCCAAGAACGGTGCAGTGGTGAGGTAGCACAGGAGGGCTGTAGCTGGCTGGAGTCTGCCATGCCCCATTTGAAGGCTGCCCATCCCATTGGGCACGGAGTGTCTTGTTACAGCCTACCATCCTTGGGGCTGCAGTCCCAGACATAGGGCACGTCTGAGTCTGGCATTCAGGCAACAGCAAGTAGGAGACCTCATAAAACAAAAGACACTCAGCTTGTTAGGTACAGAGCTCTCCTTGCATTTTTTAATCCCACTCTTTCCAGCAGTCTCTTTATCCTCTTCCCAGCTCTCTCTTCAGCACAACACTGATGCCATGACCACTCTACTCTTCCTGCCCTTCTGTGCTCCTCACCTTCACTACAGCTAACAAAAGACAAGCAGCTAGATTTACTTGTTTATTGAAGGAGTCTGAGAGCAGGTGGAGGAAAAGACATGGTAATTATAGATAAAAGTAGACAAATAGGACATGATAGCTGGCAGTACTGGCAGGACATAGGTAAGTGGGAGTGGAACTGCCTAGGGAGTGGGAGCAATGCATAATGGTGGATAACAATGGGAAAAGCAGAAGCATTGCACGTACATGGGGCTTCGGTAGCTATGAAATGTTCAGTAGAAGTGCAAAAACTGAAAGCCTGCATGGTAAGAGGGGTGTCCAGTCCACAGCATTCATTGGCCTGTTAATTTTAAAGAATATGAGAATGGCCAATCTGAACCATTACAAAGGTCTCTTAGTCCTTCCAGCCTGTCTTTGATGGATGTTTGGAGAAACAGGGCATAGAGGATGAGATCTTTCTGCTGGAAAAGTGTCCTGAGCTTGTCTGCACAGCTTGTGCTTCCCTTGAACTGGTGGTTGCGATTTAAATCATCATGTTTCATGAACCTTCATAGCTGCTGAAATGAAGCCAACTGAGATCTTCCTACATAACACTTACTCTAGAGGAGTCCATTTTGCCATGTCCCTAAGGAAGGCAGTCATGTCATCAAGAATTCGGTAGGAAGGGTTTGTAAGACTAATTATCCTATTCCTCCATAGTGCAAAACTGTTTCACAATTATATGTTTTCAGAGGCATGCCCAACCTATTGCATCTAAGCTTCCTCTCCTCTATAGACATGACAACAATCTAGTGAGTCACTTTGCAATCAATATTTAAGAGGTTAGAAGTCATCAGGACAAGTCTGCCCACTTGCTTTCTGAGTCTGGGACAACCAGCCCATTCTATCCATAGCTCATGCAAGGGAGCTTGGTGTGAGCTAACCAGGCTCTGGAAATTTGTTTTGCCAACTAATAAAGTGGAAAACAGGCAGTGGTGGAACTGGAGTGAAATTGCCAGAGGAAGAGAAAAAATGAGAGGATCTCTGCCTCACCATTTCTGGTAGGAAATTGCTTTTGTAAGAGGCGGGATCCCTCCATGCACTACCAGTGCAGAGTTGGTTTTACAAAGCTAGTTCACAAGTCACTGAGATAACCACTAACCTGCTGTCTTGCCCACTGCTCCCACATGGGCTTTTTTTGTGAGCACTGCACTTTAAAATTAGTTTTCAGGGTGCGAAGGAGGAGGACTGTTGGTTTGTTGGGTCTTTTTGCTTTTATGCCTGAATGGTGTGTTTTGGGGAAGAGATGATCCTCCAAATAACAGATCTGAATAAAATACGTGCTTAGCTGCCATATGGTAGCTGTATAAACTCTCACTGACCTGCATGATGTCACGGTCCCAAAGTGACGGGTTACTGAGGTTACCACGCATGTGGTCCTTTGCATAAGGAGAGGTTAATATGTTTCTGCTGGCCTAGTAAAAATTCATAACAAATCTTCAATTCTGCTTCAAAGATCACCATAAACAATTCAGTGCTCTCGTTAGTGTCTACACCCTGCAAGTGTTTAAACCACAAGAAACCACAAACCACAAGAAACCTGCAAACTGAATAAACAGATGCTGCTCTAAACTCCAAATCAAATTTACAATATTCTGCTAATAGCCAGACATTTGCATTGCAAAAGCAGATTTCATATTGCCAATATCCATGTCACAATTAAGCTATAGCTGAGCTTTCAGGTGTTTAAAGGAATTCATGATAATATACTCAAGAAAATGATTGCTTCCATTAAAAAAAAAAAAGGAAGCTCTAAAATGTCAAAAGATAAAATGGTACAGGATGTGGATGTATTAACATCTCAGGTAAATGGGACTCATTAGCTACAATACTTCATACATCACAATATAAGGTATGCGCATAAGAAAAAACTCCCTTGGGCTTTTGCAGTGCCTGAGTCCTCTTACGTCTTCCCCCATGTTGTTGGCTGAACTGTTTTAACACAGCAGTTCTGTGTATATTTCTATCTGTCCACACACTGAAGAAAACATCCCTCTTACTGCTTTTTTCCTTGAAATAGCTTTTTTACTGCAGCCAGGGAGAGCAAAGAGAAACAGCATCGAGGGGACATTTACATTCTGAGTGTGTCCAGAGGGAGATGCTCGAGGAATCGTGCCAGAAGCAGAGCAGGCATAAGATGATCCTCCTTTCACCTCACAGTTAACTGGAGCTTGTGAATCTCTGAAGAAAGAATGAAGAGTCTGAAGCTCCTGGTGTGTCTTTCTGACCTGAGTTTATATCAGTGCTTCTTCAAATCTGTTACTCCTTTTCAATAAGCACGTCAAGAAAGTGCAGGTCTCATGGAAGGTGCACAGCCATGCCACTACAGCCCTTACTTGCTGAGGAGAGGAGAGAGCTATTTGGTGAGGGATCATGTCATCCTCTGGCTGATGAGTGTGTTATTCATCGTAATAGCTTGGATTATGCTGATTACAGCTACTTTAGTCAATAAAATGGGCCTGAGACTGCTTTCTAAGTCTGACACCCACCCACTCACACCACCCAGGTAACCCTGGTATCCAGCTGTTGCAGCCTCTTAGGAGTATTCCTGGAGCATGCCTCAGCACTGAGGAGAGAGTGATGGTGTGTCAAGACCTTGTTAATTTACTACACAGACAATGATATGCCACTGCTCAGGCCCTTGACCTCTTGAGCTTTGTAGCAGAAGCACGAATTCTGTGTCTGACCTTCACAGGAGGAGAGGATCCCCAGAATACCTGTGTTAGTCAAAGCTGTGTTTGTGTAAATAAAATAGTGGGTCAAACGGAAGAGCTGGTAAGCCACAGTAGAGCTTTTGCATTTTCTTAGCAGAACCTGTTTGAGCTCTGCAGAAAGGGACAACACAGAGTGCAGTAGGAGAAGAGAAGCACGGTTCAAACTAGGAGCTGAAATTCCTAGTGTAGGGCTCAATGAAGGTGGAGAGACCAGAGAGCAAAATGGTAGATGAAACAGAAGAGGAAGCAACACTGGAAAAATTTTGAAAACTTAGTATCACCCTAATATTTCCATCAGTGATGTCCTAACCACTGGGAAGAGAACACATCTGAGAAGGTCTAGAGGAGAGTAAAGAAATTACAGAAGCTGTAGGCAGCAAGTAGCTGGGCTGGAATGCACCACAAGCAGCCATTGCAGTGGAAGTATTGGCAGGCTGGAGGTCTGAGGAGAGCTGGGATGACAGGAGCAGAGGGTGCACAGATGAGGGCCTGAGAAGGGTAGAGGGAAGCCTGCCCTGGAAGCAAGACCTGCAGACAGTCAAGGGGAGAGGCAGGAGTGTTTCCCTTCCATGTAAACTAGCTGCAGGTGGAGGACAGGAGCAGAAGGCAGTCAGCAGGGCCACAGGCATGGTCTCTTACCAACCTTCCTCTTTTCTTGATGTGTCATGGGAAGAGTTGTGTCTGTTTAGTTTCTTGAGAGGAAGAGCATCTACTGGGTCATTTTATCAGCAACTTGGCTGTCAGTGTCGCCCCTAGGTAGTCAGCTACCAGGATAAGACACCAAATGCCTTGACTCTCTTCCATTAGGCGGACACCAGCACATGAGGAGGGGCACGGCCAGAACTCAGCTGACATGCCCTTTAGTAAACATGTGAAGAAGTTTAGTAAATTTAATTTTTAAAATTTAGTAAAGATGTAAACATGTGTTTATTTCCCCTTTGCTGAAACATTAAATGTTTATGTGAAATGGGAACTTGGATCTGAGCTTCCTCCAGCTTTGCCTTTTCAAAGAATTTTCTATAAATCTGAAATAAAGTGAAGATCTGACTCCAGAATTTCACCAGTGTCTTTTTAAGCTGCTCTAACGCAACATTTGTCCTGAAGTCTGGAACTCCCTCATCTTCAGTTTTGACCTTTGCATTGATCCATTGGACAATACTCTAAGGGAAAAAAGAACAAGAAAAATGCTGCAAAATCAGCCTTGGATGAAAAGATTAACAACTAGTGTTGCAAATCTTTTCTGGCCCTGCCCTCTGAGCCATACTGGGGAGCAGAGCTCCGTAAGCACAACAGCCACTAGATGTCACTATGAGCATGGCTTTATATTTAGAAATAAGGATTTTGTTTTGTTTTGTTTTGAAGACCAAGTGAACCATCAAGGTTCGCTATTTTGAAAACAATCCTTTCAGTTGTAATGCGTTTCCTTTGCACAGGCCAGCCTTATTTTAGAATCGCCTTTTTCCTGGGCAAACTTTCTGTTACCTGTTTCCGTCATGATCACTGTCCTCCCTACAATGCATGGAAGTGTGAGTAAATGCGAGTATGCCTTTGTGTTTTGGCTTTTCCAGGCCATCTTCCTCGGGAACACCTAAAGAAGAAATTACCTTTGACATTTCCTCACGTTTTTCAAAGCTTTTATCTGGCCTTCATCAGGGAGACATTCATGTGTCACCTCAGGCGGAGACGTGTATTGCAATATCAACAATGTTGCTGCATAGCATCATCAGCCACACACTTCTGTGCACGCTGACCCCATTTCCTACACGGCAGAGAAGGACTGTGGCTTAATCTGCTTTCACCCTTACGGCTCAAATCGGCTCTGCCCGTCGCAAAATTGGGTTAGCCCAGGATCCTTTAGACGTGTTATTTTATGAAGAGCAGCTCATCTGTGGAGAGTGCTGAAGGAGAGGTGGGTTACACCTTGACACTATGTCAAGACCCTATCACTTCCCAGCCATTTTACAGTGTTGTTCCCCCGTGTTGCGCCTCTCTCCCCAAAAGAGGACCTTTCTATGCCCCAGAGGATGCAGGCTACTAAGGTACCATCCACATGCACTCTCCAGGCTTCAGCAGCCTCTCACCCCCCACAGAGGCCAGACCCAGAGGTCTGCCTTCAGCCCCAGAATGCTGAGTAGTCACATCCGGTGTTGCTGGGAGCAGGACACATATGCTGCCTGATTAACCTCCTTCCTCCACCAAATCACCCAAGGAGTTAGTGGAAATACATAACAGTGGTTGTGAAGGAGAAAGCCTTACCCCCACCCACACATGACTCAACCCCAAACCCTGTAAGCCTGCAGCAGCAGTCAGTGTGCTAATCTTCAGTGTGGATCAGCCAGCTTGGCACATGCATATAGAGGTCATGGCTGCAATAGCCCAAACTACCACTGAAAGTGTCCCTGAGGGAAGTAGGTTTTTTCTTGCTATCTGCAACTGTTGCAAACAGGAGTCTGGAAATTAAGAAATGATTTCTCAGACTCAGCCATCTAAGAGACATCTATTTAAAGGTGACGTGAACCTGGTCAGAGTGGGGGAGTATCCACTATAATATGTGGACAAATGACTGCAGAACTCCGGAAAGATGCTCCATTTTTTAAATTCTTTACAGTTTCAGATGTTCAGTATTTACAACTGAAAAGCCAAACGGAAACTCCTGCTACTCACTCACAACCCACATCAGGTTTTAGAGCTGTTTTTGAAAAGTGAAGAGGGCTACCACCCACCTTGGCCAAGAACTGGTGGTAAATACTAAAGATTTTGGTGGGTTTTCCCACTCAACTACTATTTCATTTAAATATAGAGGAGGACTGTGGAAGATGTACTATCCTTACTAGTGTTGTACCTACAGATTTTTACCATGTTAGAGTTAACATAAAAAGTACGATTTTCTTCTGATCATCTTCCACTTATTTATACAAAGGAAAGAAAAATGGGACACTTAAAAAGTTTTCTATTTTTACCTGCACAACTGAATACTCTAGATCCAGAGATTTTTTCCAAAGGCTTTTAATAAAAACTGACAAATTAAAAAATGGATAGGGTGATTATTGGAGCTGAGCACTTGTTGGGTAGACATGCAAAAAATCAGAGGAAAAAGTATCAATTCTCAGGTGAGCCTTCCCCTTTGGGATGGTTGCAGACATCAGGGATCCTCATCACATTTGCAGTAGGGTTAGTTGACTGCTTTACCCTCTAGAGATGTGACAAGAAGAAGTCCCAAACCTTCCCAAACCATTTGCAAATGCTTGTAAGTGGAGCAACTAGCTCTATTAAAGCAATGAAAACTAAGTTTCCTTTCCATGCACTCCGGGGATACTCTCTATTTTGGCTTAGATTCAGGAAGGCAATTAAATATGTGCTAACTCGGTGCTCATGAATAGTCACATGGAAATTTAAAGAATTACACACGCCTAAGTGCTTTCTTGAATGAAGCCCAAAGTTTGTATCCCAAAAAGAGCTAGAAGCACTGTGGTTGAAAGATACATGGTGCTCTGAAGACCATGTCAAGCAAGCTACAACTCAGCAGATGCTCCCAGGGGGCTGTGGGTAGTAAGGAAGGGACTCTAGATTTATGCATGTTGCAAAAGAAAATCCAGCATTTTCCATTTGTAGACACTGCCCTACCCCTCCTAAGGAAAATATATAGGGTTTTTCTTTCATTCCTTGTTACGACTTTCCAAACCTGATAGAATTTAAGTAATTTAAGAATTTAAGATGCTCACTATTTTGCAAAGTTCACCTATAGGATCTATCTGGTCCCTAGCCTTGATGCTGCCGAGTATGCATGAAGAGGACATAAAGACACTTAGTATTCTCTGCAAAGATGTCACAGGAGTTTGGTTAGACTGTTACCTACCTCCTCAGTGTCAGAAAAGGCAGGTAAATGTTTGCCTCATTTTCCCCAGCTAATGATAATCACTGCTCAAAAATAGTTATGCTGAAAAGCATTCTGAACAAAGAGGAACTCCTTTAGGACTATTTACTCGTTGCAGTCCATGCTTGCATCAAGTTTCATAGTGTTCCCTCTTGATAGCAGACCTGTTGTCAAAATAGAGAATCATTCCTCACCCACTACCATGAGATACAGTAGTTTCTGGTATCTTCTCCCAAATGACCTTCACTGTGAAGACTAAGTTATCTACCATGGTGAGTGTACCCTGCACATGCTGATGTAGACTAGCAGCTGGTGTGTGCCTGGGTTGCGCTGAATTAGTCAATAATCTGAGATAAATGGGTTTCTCTAGGTATCAAATGTATCCTGATGGTATTACTAAGTAACTTACACTTTCTTCCCTTTTTGCTAAATGTTCTGACACTACCTGCTTTGTGCAAAATACAGCAGAACATCATTTAGCACAAAAGATAGGGAGTTTTCCCTGCTAAGTCACCTGGGGACACACCCTACCAGGAGCTGATGAATAATAATGTCACTGTGAAGGGACACTTGGGTGACAATTGATAATTCGCATACCATCGCATTGGCAGTTTCTTGGGTAAGATTCACAGAAATCAGCACACCCCCTCCACAAGCATCAGTGGCTGGCTCACCTGACTGCCACAAATTTCTTGTATGTTCTCAGACTACACACCCAGCCTCCTACCACCTTCCTTTTCTCCATTCTTAGTCCTTTTCATCCTTTCCTTCTGCAATCTCCACTATACTGGGAGAAAGGTTTAATGCCATCAGGCCATGCTCTTTGTAGACATGGTTCACACTGCCTGGAAAAAGTCAAGCAGAGAAGCAAGAGAACCATTCTCTCCAGCTCTGGCAGTTGTTACCCTTGACTTGCCAGTTTGATAGTGGTGACTTTCAAGCCAAGATGCAAAATCACAGGAGAAAAAGAATCTAATCTTCACTTTTAAAATTGTTTTGGAACATCATGTATCCATTATGGATATTTTATCTGTTCGGTATTTACTCTTTTTAAATCCAAAGACTTTACTTTTCTGTTATAAAGAAACGTTTAATGTAGTGACTTTTGGTTTCATTTTAGCTAATGGGTGTGAAAAGAGCACTTTCTTCATTTGTACTCATTCATTCACAGTTAAGAAATCAGTCGGGAGTGGAAGAAGCAGCAAAGCTCATTTCCTTTTCCAGCCTGTGACGAGAAGCAGGTGGGCAAGGTCAAGACATGCTCGTTTTAGAAGCATGAAGGATGTGGGTGAGATTTTCCAAACTGCAACTCAAGCAGGTAGCATTCCCACTTCACACAACTGTCATTAATTTCCAGTTAGATGATTTGGGAAATGCTACAGAGAGCTCATCTAGATCTTTAGGAACTTAAATATCTTTAAAAATTAGTTCACAGTGACCAGAAACACCCTGTCCATTTATTAAGTACGGTTACTACATCTCTTATTTAATACATCTGTTAGATGTAAGTACAAAACTTGTTTTGATGTCTTGTCTATTCAAACTTCCCCACAAAACATGAAGCTCATTTGAAGCATTTGTGGGGCAAGGCGGGATATTTATTAATAGCAAATGTTGATAAATATCTGTTTTGTTTACTTTTTATTGATTTTTCCACCTCCACCCATCAACTTCTTGACACAAATAATGGAAAAACTAATTCTGAGAAGTGTTGTCTTTATAATTTTGCTAATACAACACATGTCTATATGTACAGTCTTGCTCATGATCAGAGAAGTTAGATGTTCCCCCTGCTTTATCATCTAGTCCTGTGCTGAACATCAGAAAGGATCTTCTGCTTATCTTCTGCTTACTTGCTACAGCAAGTAGACCTTCATTCCCTTTATAATCTGTCTCTCCAGCATGGATTGCCCATTTTTTGCCAGTTCAAGAGTAAAACAAATTTCCTGGATGCCTCTACAAAAGCAGACCTCAAGTGGTCTTTCAGTACCAAACCTAAAGCATCCCTGCAAATGTTTTCTGGAGGCTTTGCTGAGCTGTGATTTGTCCTTTGCTGAAGTTCCCAAGCTATCACCTGATCTGTAGCCTAAAATTGGTTTCCATGAGAAGTGCTTTCAGTTTGGTTGTTCTTCGAGGTCAGAAAATAGTTGTCTGGCACAAATGTCCCGTACATGTTACCAACCACAATTTTTATTTATAGCGAGCACTCCTGTGAAACAGATTCATTACAGTTGGCTGACAAACATTTTTTCTACCAGGGAGTGAAATCACCCTATGAGTGTGGAGACTGTTTTGGAGGAGGCTGCTGTTTTAAGCTTGCTTGAGGTGTGCCCACAAGTCTGTTTATTTTCATGTATCTTATGTGGTCAGGGTGGTGGTGCTGGAGATTTTCATTGCTGAGCAATTTCTGCTAGTTTATTAAATGAATTTAGTTTCAAATGGAGTACTGGGTTTTCGTTTGCGGTGCTGCTTTTCCTGTTACTGTTGTTGTGGTTTACCGTCCACATTGGGGTGTTCAAAAACTGCTCTTCAAACTTCACCAAACTTGTTTTGTGATTTGGGTTTTTTTGCATGTCTGAGCATTTCTGAATCTCAGGATGCTGATCACGGGCTGGGACTCCCTCTAAGAGGAATCACAGTATAAGCAGTAACTGGACAGTGCATTTTAATTGCTAGAGCAACTCATTGGAGAAAAAAAAATTAATAAAAGAGAGAAAGCATAGTCTTTCCCTGGCATCTGCAATGATTTAGACGATGATGTTTGACAAGAATTGTTACGGATTTTCCTATTTGTAAAATAGGAATACTAAGATTAATCACAGCGAGCCAGTCCCTCAAGGATGTCACGAAAGTTAACTCCTATTAGAAAGTATTCTAAGCTAATCAAAGAAAAGCTGCTACCCACACAAACATAGTGGGAGGCTTGGCATTTCTCTACTCAGCTCTAGTGACGACATTTGAGATCGTGACTCCAGTTCCCAAACATGAGCAAAAAGGGGTTTCATTCGGTGAAGAAGGAGTGACACAATGCAAGGACAGGTCCTTGGGCTAACAGGAGAGGGGTGACTGGGGCACCATCTGCACAGCCCCGCAATGGCCAATAGAGCAGGACATCCATGTTTTCACATGCATATTGACATTAATGTACATTTTCTATGGCTTCAGATAAGTGTAGTTTAAGCAGCACAAGAAGCACAGACAATTGAAAAATGTCCCCTTTTCCTTCAACAGTATCTCTGCATCACTTTTTGCTTGTCAAGGGCAGTATATCTAACAAATGCTGCTCGGAAGGTATTTGCCATCATAAAAAAGGTCTGCTTGGATAAAGTCACCTCAAGACTGGGTCTGAGANTGCACACAGTACTCCAGATGAGGTCTGACCAGCGCTGTGTACAGGGGAAGGACAACCTCCCTGGACCGACTGACCACACTGTTCCTGATGAGATGCACAGCTTCTTCTGTTAAGAATCTCCCCTGTGAAGTGTGCAGCATGGGGTCACCACAGTTGTGGAGGAAAAATAAAAGGAAATGCAGTGCAACCCAGCAGCAAATACCACCAGCTGTGCCCTTTGCCTTACTATCATCTCATGGCTCCTGCATTGGTCCTCTACTCCCAACCCTGTGTCATGCCAGTAACCCCACGGACATCCACAAGACGCGCTAGCTTCCCTCCATCTCCTCTCGTCCCAAACCTGCTATTTTTCACTTGCTTAAAGATGGACTCATTGCAGTTGTCTGCAATGATTCCTCTTACACAGTCCCACAGCTTCTACCACCGTATCAGCTCCTTCACACCCCAGACATCTCAGTAAGTTTTCCAGCACCCTCCTACTCTTAAAGCCATTACAAACAGATGAGTAACTCCTAAAGTGACTTTTCATTTGTTTTTAATAGAGCCAGTTAGTTCCCAGTGTGATAACTTTTGTGTGTGTCATCATCATCTCCATCATTATTTCCAATATTCAAGAGCCTCTAAGGCTCTTTGTTTTATGACAAAACAATTTTACTATTTAACAATGGCAGGCAGAAGTCTGTAAGTTTTCTCAGCTGAATTTTGCTGCAAAATAAAGACTGGAAACCACCAGCCCAAACAGTTCTTAATCCTATGGTAATCTCCAGTATGTTCCAGTGCTCAGTGGTCTTTATCATTAGAAAATGTTTCTGATGGCTAACATAAATCTTCCTTTCTGCGCATTAAGCTTGTTACATGTCGTGCTATTGCCAGCAGGTATGGACAATGCTCTATTACAGTCTCCACTGCAGCTACCTTTTACATATTTGAAGACTGTTGTCTTCTCTTTTCCAGGCTAGACACTGTCTCATTTTTTAATTTTTCCCCCGAGTTCACATTTACTAGACCTGTAATCACTCTCGTTGCTTTCATCTGAGCTTTCTATGCATGTTAGTAGGGCAGCTAAATATATCACTGCTCTTCTTTGAGATTCAAATCGGCCTTTATGCTATGAATTATCCCCAGAGCTCCCTTAGGCTTGGTTACCAGCCTATTCACCTAAATCCTTTGCTAAACCACCACTTTCTAGGATAAAGTCCCTATTCTTGTAGGTAAGCTGCCTTTATTTATCCCTACCTTCACGGTCTTTTATTTGGCTGTCAAAATGTGTACTGTTTAACTGACCTTCCTTTACCAAGTAATCCAGAACAATTTTTCTAGCTGACTTATCCCTAATTTCTTCACCAGTTTTTTGTTTTCTCTGGATATTCCACCAGGAAAGGAAAGGAAACCAATGAGACCCTGAAAGGAACAACCCCCAGGGTGAAAAACTCTCATTTACAGGCAACATTTAATCTGTTCAGTATGGGCTCTTTTGACTTTGTAATTCTCCTTTATTTTCACAGCATCATGTACAATGAAATCACTATCTTGCAAAACCCTGAATGTGTTGTGTCATCACATTTACCCTTACTAAACCTGAGGTGTGTTCAGGAAGCCCTAGCAAACTTGCTATCTGAAAGGAGCCTCCAGATTTCCTGGGGAGTGGCAAAGAGTTTGAGAAACAAAAGCTGGTATGTTGCTTGAAAAAGAATGTAAAATATAAAGACAGGAAAACTAGTAGACATAAGAGGAGTGTATCTGTACTCATTTCATAAAGATATGAAATAAGCACTGACTAAATTGATTATGTCTGGTAAGAATTAACTGGGTACACATTTCTTAACAGTTTGTTGCTTTTTTGATCCCACTGGGTAGTCACTTTTGATATTTCTACTGAACCATGTTTAATCAGGTTTAGCAATATTTTAGTGATAAGTGATAGCTCCACTTGCAGCCTTTGATGCATATGATTATATTACCTCCCTCTTCAGTGAATGCAAAAATCCACTGGTAACTGGTACTGTTGATGTCTGAGGAAGTCAGTGCTGTTATTGTTTCAGTGTTCAGCAGGCTGCCACTGCTACGCTTTGATCCGTGGCCTTACATGGCTTTTTAAAGCAGAGGAGGGTGGAGGGAGAAGGGTTACTGGGCTTGTAAACATTTCTATTACATCAGATTAGTTTCCCTGCCATGTACAATCTGCTGGTGTGACTCAGACTTTCACATTTTATAAAGTCAGTTATGTCTACTGGGACTATAACCATTCTGAGAAATTGTAGATAAATGTGAATTAGTTTTATTCTTATCTTATTACACAATGTACAATTGTACAAAAAAATGCCCTTTTGTTGACTTTTAGTGCAGATGTGTAACCACTGGCTGATAATGAGAACAACATGTTCCCTGTCTCACCAGCTCCTTTATTCTTTGGCTACAAGTCTTAACTCAGGTTTAGGACTGACTAGACCATGTTCATTCACTGTGTTCTCAGCTGCTCTCCACCCACCTCTCAGTTTGTTTTTTTAATGGAGCTGCACCGCCATGACCTGAGGTGGCTGCCACTAAATAGTTGGAGTCATGTTTCTTAGAGTAGATCATTCAACCACTTTTACTCTGGAGAATGTTTTTTCACAGTTATAAGATCTGTGCAAGATGTTTTGTTGGGGTTTTTTTAGTGGAACTGCACCACCATGACCTGAGATGGCTGCCAGTAAATAGTTGGAGTCACGTTTCACAGAGTAGATTATTCAACCACTTTTACTCTGGAGAATGTTTTTTCACAGTTATAAGATCTGCGTAAGATGATTTATTTTTGCCCTTGATTTTGTTTTGGGCATTGCCGATAGCATGGGAAAAGTGATAGTCATTACCAGCAAAAATGTTCATATCTCATATGAAATAATCTGGTGCACCACATGTAACTTTTTCCCATCAGGACTTTCTGGGCAGGAATTTCTAACACTCCGCTTCATGGCAGACCAAGTTTTAATTGCTTTGTTATCTCCCACATATTTCCTTGCCAAATGTTTCCACAGTTGTCTGCTATTCAGATAATGTCTTAGTAGCCCTGTTGTCATTTTGATTGTTAAGGAATGAGCAGGGTTCACTGGTTGTTTGCAGAGATCTTTAGCAATGGTTGTGATTCCTTCAGTACTGGGACAAACCAAAGAGTGTTTTTCTTTTTGGGTGATCTGCCTGCCTGCTTCACACAGGCACATCACCATTTCTAACATTTCTGGCAACAATAAATAGGACTCATTCACCAGCCCCAGGCAGAAGAAACAACTGCACCAAATTCTTGAAGAAAATATGATGATGATTTGGAGGGTGTCCCCAGATACTCCTATAGTGCCCTGCAATGCATCAATCCTGCTTTGCAATATTAGACTCAAAACAAATGTTTTTGGAAGTCAAAACCAATGTTTTTGGAAAATACAGGGTAGCACTCACAGACAAATAAAGACAGTGATTGAGAAAAAAATTATTTGGGAGATTGTAAGCAATCCTTACCAGCCCCTCAAGAAGCAGACAGGACATCATTCTGTAATTGCTAGTCCAGCCACTAAACACCATGCACATATAAGAAACTACTCAAGACACTTACTAGATCAGAGCTGGAGCTCAGAGATATCTGCTAGGGTCATACATGAAAAATCATTGCCACACACATCAGGGTCTGTCATATAGGGATGGGACACAGGACTAGAATACAAATCAAGCAAGAAATCCCATGGTTCAAGGGCAACAAGGCTGTAGTCTACTTTCACTTCCTGACCTTCCTGAGTGAGTTTTTAGTTCTTTCTTTCTGTGCCTGTATATAATCCCACATTCACATCCAGTTTTGAATGCAGAACCCAGTGCATGACCCTCTGCTCCTTCAGGTGAAAGGAGATCTCAGTAGGTGAGGTGGGTGCTGCCAGCCCTCCAGCCAGTGAAGCCCTCTTATCAGGGTACCATGGACCAGTGGGCTATTGGAGAGGTCAGGAAGATTTTATCACTCAGAGGAGTGTGTCAGTGCAGAATATGAGCATAAAGATGCTCTATTTGTGGAAAAGCATTTTCTTCTTAACCAACCTGTATTTGACAGGGTTTTTACTGAAACAACAGCCTCCCCCAGGGCAGGTAAATGTGACTGGCAGCAGTTAGCATTCCCCCGGGCCTTTCTGCATCTAGGATACAATTAGATACGTTTATCTGCAAGTGCTTTAAATATTTCAGCTGGTATGCCATTAAGGAATAAGAAAGGGTTTTATGTTAAGAGCAGCTCAGAGCACTGTAAGGCAGCCAATATCACAGACAAGGCATAAGAATGATTTGGGATAGATAATGGTTGTGAGTAATGTTATAAATGATCTCATAGACTTTTTCTTCCTTCTGTGAAGTAAATGACCTTCCTTCTTCCACTTAGGGAGTTGTGTGGCCATTACAGTGTGAAAAATGTCTCTCTCAGTCAGGACCACTCAGTACATTTTTACTGAGGTCCACTGGATAATTTTAATGACGTCTGCTCATTTTCACTCAGCTCTTTCAGGTGCTTTTGGCAGGTCCCACTCCCCTGCAAGACATATGGATGATGGAAAGGAACAAGCACTCTCTCACAGGGATGTAGGAGGTTTCACATGTCTGAGTCTTTTCTGATGTCTGAAACATCATTTATGCAGCCCACATCTCGCTTTTACCTTTTCAACTCCAGGTTCAGTGCTAGTGCTCTCATTGACAGCAGCAAAAAGATTAACTCATATTACAGCTGGATTTATAAGCAAGAACTATGGTATACCAGGAAGAAACACTACACTTCTGTAGCAGAAAGCAAAATATCCCTCTTTCTCTCGTTCAAAGATCTGATGGATAATAATGTGAATGCAACATACATGTGAGGATGCAAGGTGACAGTGCAGACTCCACCAGTGGGAGGCTGGTAGAAAAGAGTGTGGACCCCCAGCACAGGCGTGATACCACCAAGTGGGCCATCAGTGAACACTGCACAATGTCAGAAGTTGACTCAGGCTTTCTCCTCGCCTTTCCAGGCTAAGTCTCGTAGGTGCCACATCTTTCACCCCTGCCACTGCACATATAGCCACATTACAGCTTTGTGACAAATAATCTCCATTTGGAAAAGAATCCCACTCAGGACTCACTTAAAATCTTTCCTTTCCTCCTTACTTGATAAAATTTTCTTTCTTTCCATCTCACGTGCAAATGATGTGAAGAGAAAATAATAAAACCTTTACTATATCTTTGGTTTTGGAAGGTAATTGCACAGGAGAACTTAAGAAATGAGGCTTTATGCTGTGGTCAGATTCTGTTATTCTGGATATCTAGTCATGGGGAATAACATGAAAAAGCATTATTATAACATACTTGTTATAAGTTTAAGCGGTTTTAATTATATATTCAAAACTGTTAGACATTGTGGCTAAAAGACCAACTGAGACATCTGTAGGTAGAGCAAGCCCCCCACATAAGCATTTCAGTGATATAAATTATTCAAGTCTTTATTAATCTCACCCACTCTACTAGTCAAAATCTACCTAGAGAATTCCTGCATGGGATAAAGTTCAGCACACATGGCAACAATTTTACAGTTTCTTTTGAATCCCAAATTGGTAGTATTTACCACAGAACCTTTGTTTCAGTCAGAGTCCCCTTGCAAATACGTTTCAACTTAAAATGCCGGTTAAAACACTTCCTCAAAACATGAAGCCCTTCCTCCTTTTTAATTCAGAATTTGTTCTGGCAAAGCTCCCCTCAAGTCAAGCAGAGACACCACCACTCTGAACAAAAGCTTCACAGTTTGACTCAATAAACTCGTCATCTGCACATAAGGACATGGATAAAGATGCAAACAAGCCATTGTCCCGACATGTCATGTAGCTTCTAGGCAGGACACTTTGTTCAGCCTCTCAGTGTGCCGCCACACCAGCACGAGCAGTGATCAATGCTGCTGAGTTTAAACCTTTCATCATGGCAGTCCTGTAGTGGTTCTGAGATTACTCTGCCATAAGCATCTGCAGTGGCCACACAGGAGCAGATGACAATCCAGGTCAAGCTTGCGAGCTCTGATGAATTTCTGGTGCTCACAGCAAAACTGTGTTCTCCTGCCCTGCCCTATCCCATGACATGTTGGGAACACACCAAGATCCATCCACCCTGAGAACTGGAAACCTGCCAGCAATAATCCCACAAGTTCCTATCTCTCTTTTATTGCCTTTCTGCCAGAGTGGGGCAACCACTTTCCAAGGACTTCTCCCTGAATGTAAGATATGAGAGCACTAGAACATGGACTGCTTACTGGCACATGGCAAGGGCAGCTCTGGAGCCAGACTACGGGGTGTAGTTAAGATACGGGCAGGTGACTCCCGTATGGTGTGGGCTGACCAATTATGTGCAGAGACTTCATGCTAGACTAGTAAATTGTCATGTGATATTTCCAGAGTGAGTAGATAGTATGTTTATGCCATATAAGTGTACATTCCATGCTACATTTAACAGAATATTTCTTTCAAGTTTATAATTGCTTTTCAAAACCCATACACCAAAATATTTAATGTAACTCATATACACTATTCTCAACATCATGGAGTGTTGGTCCCTAAAATTCACGGGCATTCAAGGTGAAAGATTGCCTGGATTTGAGAGAGATGTCATTGTGCAATAAAATGTTCATGCTTGGAGATGAAAAAGACAGTGATTTAGTGGAATATTGATTTTTATAAGGAGAGAGGGAATTACAACTGGTGATTGGAGTTAGTCCAGCTAGAGATGAGTCAAAGCAAATGAGAAGATTCATGTACTTATGTTAGGCTCTTAGTTTCCCTTACTTAGATAATTACTTCTCTGTCACTGTAGAAAACCCTACAAATGCAAACAGTGTTTCTATGAGGTAGAGAAGTGGTTTTTTCCATTATGTTCACAAAAGAGGTCGAGGAGGTTGCAGCAATATCCACATGGTTTGGTGAGAACCCTCTTAAATGCCACCACCTTGCAAGACCTTAGGACACCCTAGCTGCCATCATATCAGGGATATGGTTGACTGAAAAATCCCTCTCAAAGGGTCATTCTCACACTACCCCCACATCTAACATGCTTACGTCCTCTGATTCCAAACCCTGGAAGTACAGACACATTAGGTATCCAAATCACAGGTTCACAGGTTCACAGGTTATTGAAAGAGACCCACAAGGATCACCTAGTCCGACTCCCAAGTGAACGCCCACACATGGATTGAACCCTCAGCCCTGGAGCCATGGGCACCACACTCCATCCCACCAAGCCTCCCGTCATCTAGACCATGTCACTGAGTTCCTCATCCTGTCTTTTCTTAAACACATCCAGGGATGGTGACTCCACCACTTCACTCTCTCTGTGAAAAAGCTCTTCCTGACATCCAGTCTAAACCTCCCCATGAGCAGCTTAAGGCCATGTCCTCTTGTTCTCATGCTGGCAGCCTGGGAGAAGAGATCCCTCTGGACTTCAACTTCCCACTGATCATGGTGCTATGATAGACTGATATGGATGAGCAGAAAGGGACCTTTTAGAAAAGGGCTTGATTTAGAAAAGGGGATGTGATCAAACACAGAGGTCCCCAGGCTGACTGCTCTTTTCTATACCAAGAGCTCTGAAAATCTCTAGAGGCTTTTTCCACCAAGGTCAGACATGTTAAGTTTAGGGTACCTATCATGACCCTCAGTGTGCCTGACCATCACAGCTGAGATGGAAGATGGTGTGTGAACTAAGAGTTTGCTCAATGTCCTAAATCAAAATAACAAGCAGATGTACCGTGCAAAACTATTTTGCAACTGTCAAATGCAAAAACTTCTGTTCTTCAATGCAAGAAAATTCTAATGGTTTCCTGCAGAAAGGATACTATCAAAGAGTAAACCCAAATAACCGCCTACATGTGATAGCTTTGCACCGTTAGTGGCTAAAAATAAAATAAAACTTTTACAAAAGTTCCAGACTTCCTCACTGGGGAATTCACTTTCTATTACAACGGCCATCTGGAATCCTCTCAGATTAAATATGCCCAGACCATCGCTTGTTTCTGATTGGAAAAAGCCACTGCAGAAGAACAGAAAGCATGAAATTGTAATGTGATTAAAACCTTAAAAATAAGTAAGAAATATAGTTTGCCCTTTTAGCGCTTGCTTGGGATCTGAAGAAGTACAATAAATAAAAACTGAGAGCCACTAGCCCTTTCTGACTTACCATGCCAGGTGTCAAATACAGATTATGATCTATCCATCCATCATCTAGGTAAAGTGGATCTGTAACCATCGACTATAAAAGAACAGAGACAGGACAGTTCACTTGACAAAAAAAAAAAAATCAAGGGAGTAGGAAATCCAGAAAATATCCTAGTGGTCTTCCTCTGGGTTCTGTTTGTATTTTTCATACTGTTCTTTACCAACCTGGAGGAGCGTTGCCAGCTCATTTGTCTGGCTCTGAAGCCAAAGTCCTACACATGGGGCTAGTAAGACCCTTCAGTCACACAGTGATGAGTCAAGCTGGTATAAACCTTCTGTGATGCACTGAGGAGATGTAGGGTTAATTGTATCTTATGCATGCATGGTTTTGCACAAAGTGGTACAGAGCTAAGATCTGGCAGTCACATTCTTCCTGCCAAGTGTCCTCAGGGTTGCCTGGGTTGTTACTCCTCAGGGTCTTCCTGAGTGCATTAAAAGTCAAAATGCAGCCTATTACTTAATGTCATGGGTAGAGTTTTATTCTAAAACTTGTATTTCCTCTGGACAGACAAATAAAAGATTCCCTGTCTATCTTCCCTTTCCTCTCTCCCCCCCATCATGCTGCCACGAATGTGGGTGCTTTTATCTCAAACATATATATATATATATCTTTGTTACATTGCATTTTCTTTTTTTCCTTTCTCCCAGTGAAGTTCTTATTTTTTTTCTCTTTATTATTCAAGTATGCCCAAATTCAATTCATACACATCCAAACAGGCCCCAAGACACTTAAGTATTTGACTTTCAGGAGATCTCCATTTGAAATTCTTTCTGGACCTTCTCAGCAACAACCAGGATGTCATTTATTCTGTCCAGTCCACCCAAATTTTGCAAGGAAGTCAGAAACCATCTTGATCCTGACAAGGAGGCCACTAAGCCAAGCAGAAGCTTGACTTCTGCTCTAGGAGTCACCACTGTGGCAGTGGTGTGGCTGTGTCAGAAGAAAAGCTACAAGCCTGTAAATGTGCTTGCTGGAATATTGACCCCTCTCAGAGCTACCCACAGGGTCAGGCTTAGGCGCTGTGTGGAACACCTCACATATGTGGCTGAATTGCTTCTCCACATCCTTATTTCATTTGAAGCTGTTCCTGTCCCTAGCCTGGTAGTAGACTCTCCTCAGTTCTTCCTTTTTTCTGTGACACTTATTGTGGTATGAATTTACCCATAAGTCCACTTGCTGCCAGCAGCAATTTCCATGCAGTGGTAGCTTCTTACAAAGCATTAAACCTATATTTACTCTTTCAGTATGAAAAGGAGGATCAGAACTCCAGACAGGCCATTCACCAAGACACATCGTGTCCATGACCCAGTGGTTCTGTGGGGGCCAACCACAAGAAAATGCATGAGGATATGATTAGTTCTGTCACAGTTTTCTCATGGCTTCAGGGTTGTATGCAGGACTCAGAGAAAACTCCAGAGAAGGTATTGCAGAACACTATCCATCTTTCCAAAAGTGAATGTTGTAGAGGGCAAATACAAGGCCAAGTTTCTTACAGGTTTCACCCCTGGAGATGTTAACTGAAGTGCATGTTCCTTTGGCAGCTGGGCACCTGGGCAATGAAAATATGGCCTTGAATTAGCAAGGTTATTGTCAGATAGTGTTTAACCTGAAGACCATGCTGAAGATGGCTCAGGGGAAAGATATTGAAAGGGTAAGATATTGAAATTCAGGTCTCTAAACACAGCTGTCAATCTCTTCATCTGACTGTCTTCATCGCTGTTGTGTCCACTTGTGCAGATGCCTGTGCAAAAATCAAGCCCTATTTAAAACACAAGAAAGCAAGCTTTTTCTTATCACCTATGGGTCTTTGTAACACATAATACTATTTTTCTTCCAAGCATAACAGTAATCCGTGGCGGGATTTATCGGCGCACCGACAACACCATTCAGTGCAGGTGAGAGAACAAAGCGGTGCCTCCCTGCCTGCCCTCAAGGACCTTACATAGTGCCTACACAAACACTAGCAATATGTATAGCTGTTGCACTGTGCAGTTACTTAGTGGAAGTGTCAATCTGATCTCCTGAAAGGGTATTCTTTATCATGCCTCATGACATAATAGTCTTGTAGCATCTCTAATTTAAAATAACAGCTCCTGCAAAAGATTGCTCTTACAGTCTTACCGACCTGAAGAACTCAAGCAGGGAGATGGCATGCAGTCAGCTATACCTTGGAGGATTCTGCTCATTGTTCTTTCATTGTTTGTTTGACAGTAATGCAAAAAAGGTGCAATCAAGATCAGCATCAGTTGTGCTGTGTGTCACCCAAATACACAGAGAGATGTAGTTGCAGGCCTGCAAATCTGTAGACATATTTAACTAGCTTCCTTTGATCTGTATAGCACCCTGAGGTAACAGTAATTCTCACTAGACAGATAAGTAGAGGCTGAAAGAGCTAGAGGTCAGGTCTGCTCAGTGTTATCTGCCTGCAGGTGCACTACTGACACTATTAAACAAGGTATTGTCAAAGAAAAAATATCAAATCATCACTCTGCCCACACACTCTATTCATTCTGGAAGTACTCTTAAGTTAATTTTTACTTAGAACCCCCAAAAAATACATTTGCTTCTTTCTTTCACACAGAACAAATGCCTGATCTAATTTACAGTGGGGACTCACAAGCAGATTTGTCAGCATAGCTATGGGAAAGAATCCCTGCAGGGGGCAAGAGTGGCTGAAGGTGGGGTGGATGCTCCTAATTTGGCACTGAGACCAGGACTGGGATGTCTGCAAAGATCAGACTCAAGAGCATCAGGTCTGGACACCTCCACTACTGCCAGGAAACAATGTCAATTCAGAGCTGTGCCCACAACAACAATACAAGGAGGAGAATTGGAGCATAACTAGAGAGGAAACAGGTCATTAGCCGCACATGAATGCTGGCTTTAGGTACTGTCTGCTGTTGCTTTTCCTCTCTTTATTCTATTTCTCTTATAGGAATAATTTAGATTAAATATTAATACGTATATGCCATTCCAGAACATGCATGAAGACACATTGCCAGAGACTATCCTTTCCACATTCATACCACGGGCCTAAAGCTGACCCTAGCTACCCCATTAGACTGAAATATTTTTATTTTTCCTTTGTACATTTTGGGTCCAATTGCTCAAGGGAAACTGAACAAAGCTGGGAAATGGAATTAGCAGTCCACAAACAAGAGAGATCATGACTGTGACATTTCTACAATAACAACTGAAAAACAAAAACACTGAGAAAAGAAGAACTGACTGAAAGGATAAATGAAAAATTTCCCCTTGAGAACCTGTTTCTGTGTCTTTTGGGATTAATTTAGTTAAGGGGGTACTGTGGATGTATTATAATGCCTGTAACTTCAACTGCAAGATATTTTGTGCAAACAAAATCTTAAAAATATATAAAATCTAAAAATTACACAAAGCGAAGTCATAAACCCAAGAGACGTAACTTTGAAGAAGTATGTTCAATCCCCCTGTATCCAGTACAAAGTTGCTATTCAGCTCAGTATTCAGCAGTTCAAAGAATGTTTTTTTTATTAGGGGAAAAAAGGAAAATAAAGTACTTCGTAGTAAGCCACATGTTCATGATCATTTGCAAAAGAATTGCTGTGCACTTACCAGGGAGGCAAGTTTTGTGCCTTTGGGTTGGAGACAAGTTCCAATTTTAGTAGAATCAATGTAACACTTTATTTTTCCAGCATAAACTCGGGGAATATCCATCCATGCTTTATCTCCATTTATTTACACTATTAGAATTCACATCACTGTATTTTCTGGGCTGCTACTGTGTGTGAACGTTCATGAGAAATTTCTTTTATCATGTGTCTGATATGGATGTGAAATGTTTTGGTCAGGGTGAGGCTGAAGTCTGATACAATGCACTCAAAATTTTCCATGGTACAGGCTGGGTTTCCCTGGCATGGGTTGCTCTAACCTTTATTTCAAATCTTTGTAAATTGTTTGTGATCTCTTCACCTTGAGCTCACTCTGCTTTTGTCCAATTTCTCCCCTATTCTCATCCTTACCCCTTCTGCCACTCATCTTTTATTTCCACTACGGTTGCACCTTTCCAACTGGAGATGCAGCCCTACAAAAGAACCTCCCCAAACCCCAAATCCAAGACACAAATCACACAAGAAGCATGCAGTTAGTCTCGTATTTGCTGCAATCACATTACTGGTGTGCTTAAATATAGCATCCTACTTATGCCTGGATCCAGAGCTAGATGAATACCCTTTGGCAACTGGGGCCATCCTACTCTCTCTTTTTAAACATTTCTTTGTCTTCCCTCTCCTCCACTGCCACAAGAACTGAGCATGTGGGCTGGAGGGACACAGGGCAGTGGGGCACTCCAAGGGCTGGAGGACAGGTCCTCTCCTCCCNAATCACATTACTGGTGTGCTTAAATATAGCATCCTACTTATGCCTGGATCCAGAGCTAGATGAATACCCTTTGGCAACTGGGGCCATCCTACTCTCTCTTTTTAAACATTTCTTTGTCTTCCCTCTCCTCCACTGCCACAAGAACTGAGCATGTGGGCTGGAGGGACACAGGGCAGTGGGGCACTCCAAGGGCTGGAGGACAGGTCCTCTCCTCCCCACCACTCTCATGCATCACCACTGCCTTAGTTTCTCCTCTCTGACAGAGAAATGCAGCAGCAGCAGCTAAGTGAGGCAAGGTGAAGGCTCTGTAGTAAGGGGAAGGTCAACCTCCCACAGCGAGGGAGAGCTCTACTCTGTATTTCGCTATCACAAATCTTCCCTGGGTGGCTTCTGAGGGTCCTGAACGCCCCAGTGTGGAGAGGTTAGAGATCTGCAGCAGTGTTGCATGGGGCAAGAAACCGGGTCCTCTCCACTTTACAGTTCATTCTGAAAAACCAGGGTGCTGGGAACATAGCCTTGATTTAGGACTCATCTCAGAACATTTGGTACCTTCATCCTCATTCTTGAGGAGTCTACAGTCCCACAGGANCCACAAACAAGAGAGATCATGACTGTGACATTTCTACAATAACAACTGAAAAACAAAAACACTGAGAAAAGAAGAACTGACTGAAAGGATAAATGAAAAATTTCCCCTTGAGAACCTGTTTCTGTGTCTTTTGGGATTAATTTAGTTAAGGGGGTACTGTGGATGTATTATAATGCCTGTAACTTCAACTGCAAGATATTTTGTGCAAACAAAATCTTAAAAATATATAAAATCTAAAAATTACACAAAGCGAAGTCATAAACCCAAGAGACGTAACTTTGAAGAAGTATGTTCAATCCCCCTGTATCCAGTACAAAGTTGCTATTCAGCTCAGTATTCAGCAGTTCAAAGAATGTTTTTTTTATTAGGGGAAAAAAGGAAAATAAAGTACTTCGTAGTAAGCCACATGTTAATGATCATTTGCAAAAGAATTGCTGTGCACTTACCAGGGAGGCAAGTTTTGTGCCTTTGGGTTGGAGACAAGTTCCAATTTTAGTAGAATCAATGTAACACTTTATTTTTCCAGCATAAACTCGGGGAATATCCATCCATGCTTTATCTCCATTTATTTACACTATTAGAATTCACATCACTGTATTTTCTGGGCTGCTACTGTGTGTGAACGTTCATGAGAAATTTCTTTTATCATGTGTCTGATATGGATGTGAAATGTTTTGGTCAGGGTGAGGCTGAAGTCTGATACAATGCACTCAAAATTTTCCATGGTACAGGCTGGGTTTCCCTGGCATGGGTTGCTCTAACCTTTATTTCAAATCTTTGTAAATTGTTTGTGATCTCTTCACCTTGAGCTCACTCTGCTTTTGTCCAATTTCTCCCCTATTCTCATCCTTACCCCTTCTGCCACTCATCTTTTATTTCCACTACGGTTGCACCTTTCCAACTGGAGATGCAGCCCTACAAAAGAACCTCCCCAAACCCCAAATCCAAGACACAAATCACACAAGAAGCATGCAGTTAGTCTCGTATTTGCTGCAATCACATTACTGGTGTGCTTAAATATAGCATCCTACTTATGCCTGGATCCAGAGCTAGATGAATACCCTTTGGCAACTGGGGCCATCCTACTCTCTTTTTAAACATTGCTTTGTCTTCCCTCTCCTCCCCTGCCACAAGAACTGAGCATCTGGGCTGGAGGGACACAGGGCAGTGGGGCACTCCAAGGGCTGGAGGACAGGTCCTCTCCTCCCCACCACTCTCATGCATCACCACTGCCTCAGTTTCTCCTCTCTGACAGAGCAGCAGCTAAGTGAGGCAAGGTGAAGGCTCTGTAGTAAGGGGAAGGTCAACCTCCCACAGCGAGGGAGAGCTCTACTCTGTATTTCGCTATCACAAATCTTCCCTGGGTGGCTTCTGAGGGTCCTGAACGCCCCAGTGTGGAGAGGTTAGAGATCTGCAGCAGTGTTGCATGGGGCANGAGCAGCAGCTAAGTGAGGCAAGGTGAAGGCTCTGTAGTAAGGGGAAGGTCAACCTCCCACAGCGAGGGAGAGCTCTACTCTGTATTTCGCTATCACAAATCTTCCCTGGGTGGCTTCTGAGGGTCCTGAACGCCCCAGTGTGGAGAGGTTAGAGATCTGCAGCAGTGTTGCATGGGGCAAGAAACCGGGGCCTCTCCACTTTACAGTTCATTCTGAAAAACCAGGGTGCTGGGAACATAGCCTTGATTTAGGACTCATCTCAGAACATTTGGTACCTTCATCCTCATTCTTGAGGAGTCTACAGTCCCACAGGAGCCTTCACTACCACCATCAGTTCCCTGACACCATCAGAAGACAGAATGGCTGCAGCATATTTACCTCCTCCTGGCACCCATCTTCTTTGTGGTATCAAGGAAAGTTGATAGACATTTCAAGATCACCGTCCCTAATTCTACTAGGGGACTTTAATCTCCCAGATATTTGCTGGGAACTCAATACAGCAGAGAGAAGGCAGTCCAGAAGGTTTGTTGAGTGTATAGAGGACTGCTTCTTGTCACAATTAGTTGGTGAGCCTACCAGGGGTGAGACTTCTCTTGATCTGCTGTTTACTAATAAGGAGGACCTGGTGGGAGATGTGGTAGCTGGAGACTGTCTGGGAGGCAGTGATCATGAAATTATTAAGTTTTCAATAAATAGNGCTTGCCTCAATTTTGTGGGGCAGTTTCCCAGGTCAGGGACGGGGGCACAGTGCCGCCATTGCGAGCCGAAGAAACTGCGCGCCCTCCCCGCAGGGTGGGGTGAGTCCCGCCCCACAGGCACCGCAGCACCGCCCCTTGGCAGAGCAGAGGCACTGCACATGCGTCAGCCGGAGAACCTCGCAGACAGCTGAAGCAAAATTGCAAGAAATTTTCCTCACAAATCACTGGGGTCGTAATGGAGAGGTCGCAATGCAGCAGGGATTCACTGTAATTATTATGGTTGACTTACACTGTCCAACTTCTCAGTGTACAAGTTGGCGTTGCAGAGCAGTTGCTTGCAAGCCTCATCCTCCAACACAGCTGCTATTTCCATGGTGTGCCTGATCTACATGTAATTCATGCCTCAGCTGGGATTTCTGTGGCACAAATAGCATTACAACATTATGAAATGACAATAGATGCCAGAGTTGTTATCTGTGGAAGTGGAGCCCGAGAGTGCAACTTCTACCAGACTAGCAACAATTAGGTTTGCAAGTGTAACCAGATCCTATTGTTAATCCCAACTCTGTTCAGGCATCTGTAACAACTGGTTATATTATAAAGACCACAATGACTTCCAAATAGGAAATCACAGCGTTCTCATTATGTGCTCAGTGTTCATCACATCAGATCCATTTCTCAGCATTTAATCTTAATTACTAGCTTGGGTTTGTATTAGCTGAGAGCTAAATGATGTAGTACTGCAGAAAACTATTAAGATCTGCGTCACATAGGCAAACATAACCATCCAATTCCAGAATGTGAAATGGATAATGAGTGGGTATAAAGGAGTTCTCAGAAACCTCAGCTGAATGCATTCAAGAGTAGCGCTTCCTCTTTAATGGGCTCTCTGCCAAATTGACACATCACTCTGCCTCATTGAAGTCATTTATAAACACTCTTCTGTCCTGCATGTGCTGCTTTTCCTTGTAGGGATTGCTGTAGAGAATGCACCTGATGGTAAAACGCTGCACTGTTCAGAAGAGTAAAACTCCTGGAGAAAGCAAGAACCTAATTCTCCCTAGGATTAAGCCTACAAGAAAAGGGAGGGCAGGGTGATATAAAAAGCAGAGCTACACAGGAGTTGGCTGCAAATCAAATTCCCAATTCTTTGAGGCTGACTTGGGTTTTCCACCCGAAAGCACTGCCTTGGTTTCAGACTGTAATGCAATATCTGAAAGCATCCTGTGTAGCACCCTGCATTCCTGAAGAAAGACAGGCTGGAGCTCGAGGTTGAAGTAAAGGTCTGTGAGGTTTACACAGCATTACCCCGGAGGGCCAGTGCTGAGGTGTATCAAAGAAAGCGTTTAAAGGGAGGGAAAGGAGCATCTTAAAATCCCTGTGTACCTTCCCCTCCCTTCCTCTCTTTCTGCCCAAGCATGTTCCCATGCAATGAGTCACTGGTGGTTGTCACAGACTTGGGATCCCCACAGTACTATACAGCACACCAGAACACAGTCTTCGCTTGCAACATAAACACGATAAACTAGACCCTGTGCACAAATAGAGCATAGGACAATTTCAGCTGTCCTATGGGTCCAACAAATTACAGACAAGGTTTTGACCTGCAGTGTTCACATGAGAGTCTTTCTGAAAACAAGGCCTGGAAGAGAGGGAGAGAGCATTGCACAATTTTAATGAAGAGCTCCACCCAAGCCCAAGGAGAAAATAGCAGAGGTGCTTGCTTGTGGCTGATGCAGGTGGAAGTCGGCCTCCTGACAGTGAACAAAGGTCTGTGGGCAGAATGGGGATAGGGTCTAATAGATCTTGTAAGCAAAGAGAAATTATTTCTGACTGCTACCACAAAGAAGCGAGAGTCATCGTAGAGATGTGATAACCACAGAGAGAAAAGAGCCAGCAAAGAAGAAGTGATGATGGAATAATTTAAGCAATGGGCTAAGGAAATGACCACTGCAGCAAAGCTCCTGCTGCAATAAAATTGTTAAGGTGCTGCATGCTAAAAAGCTATGCAGCCAGACAGGAAATGTTATATGTAGATGGAGCATGAACAAGAAACCTTTGAGGTATAAATTTGGCATGTTTATTTAAAGAGAAAATACTAATTACTTGGGTTGGCAGGAAAAAAACGTGTTTCCACTAGTATCTGAAAATCCTAATGTCAGAAGGCCTGTTATGCCCTGTTTCTCAGGGAAGAGACAGCTTTTCTTTTGGGTAACTGGTCCAGTAATTACCTGCTTCACCAAAGTAATTACTTTGTCCACTGTCAGCTATATATGCAATTGTTTATACGTGGCCCAGCAGATGTTCTGTACATACAGTCTAGATGTGAAACTACAGACTCACATCGAAAGCACAGATGGGACTGCAGCATGCAAAAAAGTTCCTAAACAGACAATTTCTAAGCAAAATCCTTTAGCAGAAATGTAAAAGATTGACCTGCATTTAACCAGTTCTTTTTTATTAGATACAGCACCAAATACTGAATTTAAGATACAGCGGATTTATCAGCAGAGTTTAAAGTGCTAGAAATTCCAAGGGAAGCATAGCTGTTCAGTAGCCAGTTTTATAAAGAAAAACTATGCGTTTATCCTTCCCTGCTCTAGTTTCTTGGGTTTTACAGGGCCTTCCCTTTTGTCTCATTGAACTTGTAGTATTTCCCAGATGTGCTAGAGCCTCTGTTACTTCAAAAACCATTGTAGAGAACTTCCACAATTGGAGCCTTCTCCTTGAGCTGAAAGAAAAATGGCTTCTGACAATGAAGTTCACATATATAAAGACAAAAAAATGCATTGTGTGGCTTGCTATTTGCCTTTGTTTCCCTGTTTTCCAGAATTTGCTTCTCTCATCAACCCGCCTAGGGATGCCAGGGACTAATATTGCTGGTGTGGTGTGGGATATGTCAGTCAAATGCTGAGCTTCGGACAGACAATTAAAGTGAGCTGATAACTGGGGAAAGGTAAGGCTGCCAGCTCCAAGGGAATTTAACTTGAACAGTAATCTTCTCCCTGCTTCAAGAATTTGTGACCTCCGTGAAAAGACACTGCAAATTCTGTTACTATAGCTCTTTCAGTAATTCAGCTAAATCCCATTGAACTACTCAAGCAACTTGATTTCATTTTTAACAGCAGACTTATAACGTGAACAGTCCTGTAAATTGAAAACAAATGTAGGTTAAATACTCAGTAGGGATTTCTTTACCTACCCCAAAAGCTACTTAACACTTTCTCTCCTCCTAGAAGCACCAACAACTACTTGCTAGGAAAAAAATGTACTAGGGCCACAGATGAGCTTGCAGAAAATACGATGTGGTAAAAAAATTATGCAATAGCAGTAGAAGCATACAAGTAAGAAAATTAAATTCACATCTTCACAAAAATATCTCAGGTTCCATAATTTTATCTCCATCAATGATTTTGAGTTTTCAAGACACCTGGATGCGGGTAGAAAGAGAAGGATGAGGGACAGAAGTTTTCGCAAATGCCAGGTTTTATCTCCTCTCGAGGCTGACTTCAGAGGCCAGTTTCCCAAAGACCTGCGTGAAGTCAGTGGAGAAAGGCAAGTAAGTCCAGAAGAAAATTAAGGGGACCTTAACAGACTTCAGATCTGGAATACTTTCCAGAGCCTTGGCACTCCAGCACAGCAGGAGACGAGGGACACTGGCTTGAGGTAATTTAAATGTTATCAGTCCCCTTCTTGCTATGGTAAAACCAGGGAGAGGAACAGAGGGATAAATGGATCTCTTCCCTCTGGACTGAGGGACAGAGTAGCTGTGGTCACTGGGCTAGATGATTTTTTTCCATGAGCTGTACCTCTCACAATGCCTCCTGTAGTAATATGACCAGACACAAATTTCAACCTGGAAGAAAATACTTCCTGAGGAACAACATCCTTCTTGTGACTAAGGGATGATTTCTTCCACACAAATGTGGTCCTCAGATTTCCTGGCATGGGACAACATTGTACAGGAGTGGCTCTGGTCTCCACTGTGTGATGCTGCTGGAGAGCTGGCAGGAACCCAAGCAGCAGCTGAGCCAACAGGCTCAAGTCTTTCAAAGTTGTCCTGGAACCTGTGAGGCAGCTCAGTTAGTTGAGTTGTATGTGAAATGGAGCACAGTCTGAGGTCCAGAGGCATAGCTTGTGCTGCAAAAGGAAAGAGAAATGGAAAGAAGGGAAAAGCCACTCCAGCAGAGAGAAGATTGATAGCAGAGTTCGTAATTAGGAAAAAGGATGTCAAATGTTTCAAGGCTCCTTGACTGTAACTCACCAATCTGGAACACCTTAAAGTAGAGTGAGTGTGGGTGTTCAGCAGAGACAGATGCCCCCAATTAATAATTCTCCATACTTAAAAGAAAACTTTAAAGTTTGTTGCCTTACAGATTTCACTGGTAGAGTTACTTGTCAATGGAAGTACATTTGCAGACTGCTAATGTTAGCGATGAGTGGGATTTACAAAGGACATTTCTCTCCAGCATTCAGAAAATAATAGCTGAGGAAGTAAAGGGCAAGTGATTGTTTGACTATTTCATTACCCTGGTATTGTCAAAAACTGGCATACTTTATCCATGGCTTTTGCATTCTGAACTCTGACAAATCATTCAAAACAAATTTTCATATATGTAGAGACAACTATATATAAATATGTATGTATATAAATGTGTGTATATGTTCTAGCATAAACGGAAAATATTTCCCTGATTCTCCCTGAATCATTACAGTGATCGCTTTTAGTTTGGCTAAAAATATGAACATTGTGTCATAAAATATGACACAAGAGGAAGCACTTGCATCCTTACCAGAAGCCACAAACAAAAATCCCAAAACACAAACAAACAGGATTATAAGAGCATTTACACTGCAAGAAATGTTGGATGATGAGCTCAGGTGCTAGCAGATTGTAAAGAATATGCCTGGGCATATCTGGCCCCCAGAGGAGCTTCTTCTGAGGTTTGCACTTTATTAGAGAACAAAAAGTCCAGCTCCTGGTCACAGTGCTTCATAGAAGTAATTTCCCGCAGTTCTGCTTCTCTGACCTACTTAGTAGGGTTTGGGCTGCTATTTTCATGTGAAGTATTTGAAATCAGCCTCATCATTAGAGCAAAGAGCATTAGCTCTCACTGTTTTCCATCTAGCCCCAAGAATAACTCTGATGTCAGCGGGGAGCTCTCTCTCTGGCAGCCGCCTCCTCACTGTCACCTTGTCAGATAAAAGGTCAGCTGGGTCTGCCAGCTCCTCCAACAGACCTGGGGTACGGGGTCCTACACTTACACCTAACTGCCCCAAGCAGCCCCGAAGGAAGCCGTCTCCTCCTCTCCCCTTCCAAGATCCCATTCTCTTGCAAGCCTGACCTCAATTACACCAACCAGCTGCAGCCCGCAAGAAGACACATTGCAGCAGGGGTGGTGCTCGCTCCTTGTGGTCCAGCTGTCCTGCCTCCATGGCAAATACCCCATGGAGAACCACAGGAAGAGGGAGAATATCATGTCAGGGTTTTCCCAGCAAATGGCTTGTATGCGCCTTCCACATCTGTCCTCATGCAGGACTGATGTGGAGAAAGGAGAATAAGGCAAAAAGCTAAGACCCAAAGTGTTTTGGGCACGTGGAGAGAGAGCACAGGCTCATGGAGCTCCTTACATGAAATCACTGCTCCAGCAAGGATATAAGAAATTATAGGGTGAATAAAAACAGCCTCCCAGGAGTCCAACCCTGAACACACAGTCCTAGCAAGCCTCATTCATATCACTAACCACAATGGCCATTTTGCCTGAGGAAAGACACAGTTAGGACTTCAGAGTTTGGCCCAAATCCTAGACTATATAAATAGATTTCTATGAATCAAAGCTCCATTATGTAAGACATAAAAATAAGAGAACAAATGAGAGGAAAAATAAGCTGAATTTCAGAATCTGCAGCAAAGCATCATCATAAGAGTCCGGGCACTGAGTGAAGACACAGATCTTTTATCTTTTGTTTTTCCCGAGTTTACCTGCTTTGCTTTAAAAGTGACTCATCCACTGGCTCCCCCTTTCACCAGCACTTTCTATGTTGTTTCAAACATGCCTATACATTTTAAAGCTCAACAGGACCATCCAAATTGCCTGATTATCGACTGCACATCTACATTTGCATTTCCAAATTAGAGGGGAAAAATGGATGTGTGCAAATGAAAAACCCCTCAAACACATCACCAAGGTTAAAACAACCGTGGTGTGAGGCATGCTGCAGTTTACAATGAATTGAAATGTGACTAAAGGCAGCATGTGACAGCCTTCTATATTTAGCGGCAGCTTCTGCTTTTACACTCTTTGAGATACCCTGTCAGAAAAGCATCTATGTTTGTGCATCTCAGCAGAAGAATGAGCCCCTAAAGGTGTAGGAAATCTCCAACAATGGCTTTGTATACATTCCAGTTGTCGTTGGGGCATTTGTTTATACATACATTGCAGCCTTGCTTCCCTGCCCACCTCTGGCACATTCTTATCCACATTTTGCTTTGACCAGGGAGTACTTTTAGCAGATGTAGAACAGTGATTTCACCATGTCACACCTTTTACGCAAGCTTTTAAAAGAGAAGATTTGAGATTAAATCACAGTGTCCCTTGTAGGTTATCATTTCAGTAAGAGATGAGATACATTGGCATTTTTCTTTTCTTAATTTATATTATTTGCATAGTCAAATGAGTGAGGAGTGTACATTTTGAAAAAGGCAAATCCGTGTTGAACATAAATTGGCCTGAAGTATTTTCTTTGGTTCAGAGAGATTTCACTAGTCATATGTGCACACTTTCAGCAGAAAAAGTTTAAAAAACCCAAACCACCTATATGTATATTTATTTTTTTTTAAATCACCTTGAACTATTGTTCTTTTGGTAGAGGAAGATTCTTTTTTTCTTCTTTTATTGCAGCTTTTCTCTACTATTAGGTAAATAAAAGCATGGCTTATTTCCACTTAAATTACATGCATCCCTTTCGGTTTATAAATAGTTACAGAAAATTACACTTTTTTCACAGCCCTTTTTCTAGTCTGTTTAAAGCCTTGCCTGACTGCTTTTAAAGAGGGCTTAACAACATTTAGATAACATGGTAATGCACGCACATAAGAAGAGCACTAATAGTCTAGCTGGGATAAACATTAGAGCATTCCCAGTATTCCAGATTTCCATAAATCACATAAATTAACCTCCCAGCTATTTATATGCAGTGCTAGCTACAATGTCCTTTTATTTCATTCTTTTTTTTCTCACAATTTGCTGAATGAATATTCAGCCAACATTCTGGGAATGGCATCCTTTTTTTTTTTTTTTTGCAATAGGCTGCACAAGCACAATGCATAAGTTTACTGGGACACAGTCACCAAAACGTCTTACTGCAACCCATTGCTGTTCCTTACAGGCCTCTCCACTGGGAGATTAGCAAAACAAAAGTAAGGCTTGTTTTACAAGAAGCTCTACATATTGTCATCCACAACCAGGATGACAACAGTCTGCCACTGAATCCATGGCAGCTGTGAGACTACACAACAGTGAAAAGATTTCTTTACATAGGCCAGAAAGGGGATAAAACTCTCATCCTCCAGACCTTTCAGAGATTCTTGGTCCACAGCCCAACTCTAGACCTGTACTCCATGTTTCCAGGGTTTGGACATAGTATTTTGTGTGCTACCATAGCAACTGATGTTCACATATCTTCTAGCAGATGGCAGTTTCAGGAAGGAGGCCTGAAAATGTCTGTGTAGCAATCTTTGCATCCCTTGGACATTTCAGAATTCCAGGCTTCTTTTCATGAGGTTTTAGACATCATTGATTGGCGTGTGGCTTTATGAAGTAAAGACAAGGGAAACAAGGAGCTGCCCTTATGACTATCACTGCCAGCTGCACTGAACAAATCAACAGGAACTTTTTTAAAAGAATAAAACAAGTAGACACATAGCAAAATATGAGGTAGTGGAGAAGAATAACAACAAATGTTGTGCAGGGAAGCTGTGTCTTACCAATTTACCTGTTTTCTAAAGGAACTCACAAGCATGTAGATGTAGCTCATTTGGTCACAATACCCCTTACCAACGGCTCATAAAGATGCTGAAGTAGAGGGAAGGTTCTCTCATGGATTAAAGTTAAAAGAAACAAAGAGGAGAAATAAACCTGGAAGTCCTGTGAAGATCTGTTCTGCTTCTCTGACATTATGCATGCTCACTAACCACTTAGAAAAAGCAATGGAGAGAGTAAGCTAATGAGGTTTATTGATGACACTAAGTCGGCTGAAGCTGTAAAAATGAGTGGTGACCCTGTAGAATTACAATGCAATGCCATGGTACAAAACAACAGGGCAGTGAGATGCCAGAGAATATTTGATGTCTATGAAACAAATACCTATGCATACAGGGAAAAGCAACCTTAAATTGAGACATACAGCATTGGGTTTTGAACTGCCTGTTGACCCTGAAAAGGTAATCCTGGCTTTACAATAGCCTTTACTACAAACATGTTAGCTCAGGGTTTAGGAATACCAAAAGAGTAAATGACATATCAGGAGCTATTAGGAAAGGAACAGGGCTCAAAATGCTTGTTATTCCTGTTTCTTGAGGCATCTATGAAGTTCCAGTCCTTCTTCAATCTTAAAAAAAAAAAAAAGAGACAATTACTAAAAGGACAGATACACAACACAAATTATTAAACGTATGGAAAAATATTCAAGAAGCAAGTAAACAATCTAGGAATCTTGCACCTCAAGTGATGAGGAGGGAGATGAAAGGCATCTATCACAGAATCACAGAATATTCTGAGTTGGAAGGGACCCACAAGGATCATCGAGTCCAACTCTTAACACTGTCTATCTGGGTAACCTTGAATGACACAGATAAGTTGGATAGGGAATGATTATTCATTTTTTTCTGTACAATGGGAAGTACACAGCATCATATTTTGAACCTACTGGGTAGTAATTTCAAGACAAAGATGGCATTTCTTCACAATGCTATAGATACGAAGAGGAATTAATTGCCACAAAATGCTGTAAATCCCAAAAGCTTGCATGGGTTCCAAAAGGTGATTGGACACAGTCATGGAAAAAGACTGTCCTGAGCTATTCCACATGAAAATGCCAACCCCCAGCTCAGAAGTTTCTAGGTTAGAGATTGTCAGAAGCTAGGAATATACCTGTATCACTATCACTTCAATACCATTTTCCTATCCACTGTAAGCCTATGTTAGGGTACTGAGCTAGATGGGGCTTTGATGGGGGCAGTCAAAGTCCTCTCATAATGCACCTTCTGTGCTAAATGTGGCATAACTCAGTGTTTTTCACTGAAAGCCAATCTCCATCAGCTGCTTCAGATTTACCATAAATTTATAAGAGCACACACACAGTTATGGTACTACTAAATCCTGCCTTTTGATCACATGCTCTTCTACTTCAGAGTAGAAGGAGCAACTCACAGAAAGTATGAAGGGAAACAGAATATTTTGCATTAGACTTCTGCAAGATCTCTGGACCTTATTCTTTTTCCATGCTTTGTTTTCATCCTTATTTCACCTGAAATGTCACAGAGAAAATGAAGATTCGCTGATCTGACAACCTCCCTCATCTATCAGTTCTTTTTCAGGAGGAAATTACTGCCATTTGGTCTGAGCTTTTTTGTAAAATGAGGAGAGGTCAGGCTCTGAAAACTGGATTCACCCTAAGTTGCACCCCACTCAAATACAAGTCACATCACAATCACTGCCACTGTTTAGAAGATTAAAAATTGTAAGGCTAATAAGAATGAGAATCTGTCCTTAATGTACCAAGTACCTCTTAAAGAGTCCAATTTGGTTCATCTTACTGTGGCTGCTGCCCCATTAAAGACTTCAAGAGAACTCATAAATATAAAAATACCCAAGAGTGTGGCAGAGAATCCTGCCCTGAATAATTGTACTGAAATGATCTAAAAGGAACTTAATTTCCTTCTCGATAGTCTCAGTAGTACTTTGCAAAAGGAAGAATGAAGGTGAGGACATGCATTACATTCCACAGAGATACAAAAAGAAACCTTTTCACAGTGAATATGTCAGGGGAATATGTCTAAAAGGGCTTATATCTGTGAAAATATGACCTCTGATTTTGCCAAGGTCAGCAAAACCTACGGTGATTTGCTTTGTAAGTGTCGGTCACACAAGTTAAAGCTGCCTCAAGGCAACTTTAATTTCTCTACTCAAATTCAACAAGACATGATGTTTTTGAAAGGTTTGCAAAATCCTCCTCTCTGTGGAGGAGCAAGACTATCTGGTCCAACATTTGTTTATGATTATTTATGGATCCAAAACAAGTTAGTTCTTTACTACAAATTCATATGGACTGGCAGATCAAAAAGCCATAAAGAGCCGTTAATCTGTCATGGAACAGGCTTCTTAATTTAAGTTTCCTGGCATACACTGTTCATTGGTGGGTGCTGTTCTTCTCTTAGCCTCAATGGCAACAAGACCCTTACACAGGCCTGCAGCGCCATTTGTCAAGAAAATCTGTTATGATTCAGGGTTACCCCATTTGCTGAGTATTTCTTGAGTTAAAGCTGAGAAGAAGGGGGAATGGGTCTTGCACTCTGCCTTCAATGCCTTTATATGGCTATGTATTGGGTCTGTCTGAGCCCATAGCATCCCTCATAATGCTGTTAGAAACGTGTTGATAACACACAAGTGGGCACACTGTCACTTCCCCTCAACTGAGGACAAGATTCTGGGAGGGGACAACAGCAGGCCAGCTGACCCAGACTGACCAAATGGATATTCCATACTGTATGATGTCAGCTCAGATATAAAAGCTGAGGAAGGGAGCAAGGACGGGAAGGGCAAATTCATTGTTCTTGATGACTGCCTTCTAAAATGTGTAGGAGCCCTGCTTCCCTGGATGTGGACACCTCTGCTGATGGGAAGTAGAGATTAGTTCTTTTGCTTTCCTTCTGCATGGGCTTTTGCTTCTCTTTGCTTTATTTGTGCTTATATTAAACTGCCTTATTCCAAACCACCCTTTGTATATCATCGCATTATTTGGGGCTGAGCGACCATTCCGGCCCCTGGCATCCAGCCAGGGTAAAACCCATTACAGCCTGCTCAAAGGTTGTCACTGCACCTAATAATCACCAATTTTGGGGACAAAGATGGGCATATGGGGTCACACTGTTACCTGTTCCTTCAAATATTCCTGGTTCCTAATGTCAGAAAAACAAATTCCCAATATCCAGTGCTTTTGTGTTCACATGGGGTTTCATTATTGTGGTAGGAATAGGAACATTTCCATAGAAGGTTAAAGAATTTTGTCTCCAAGATTGGAGAATTCTAGATGTTTCTGATAAGGGTTCCAGGATCTTATTAAGTGGTTGTGGAGTAATGTGGTATTCAAAACAGTTTCGAATTTACCTACACTAGAAAAATAAAGCAGCTTGTCATCTGTGATGTATTTATCTCCTTACAGAGTTACCTTACACAGCATAACAATACATATTCTTTTATTGATGTAAATGTCTAATAATGTCTTCACTTTCTTCATGTATTGAGGCGATGAACTTAATAAGTTGTTGAAAAATATTTACCTGTTGTCTAAGAGGAACAACCCCCTTTTTGACTTTTCCATCAAGAAGTCTCCAACTTGAGCTGTTTTTTCACCAGATCTCTGTATCCTCTCCAGAAAGATAGGCATGAGAGACTATCTTATAACAGCTTTGCATATGTAAACAGTCTCATCTCACTCATTTTTACATAATTGTCTGAAACATATTGCTTGTTTTCTAATAGCTATGGCATTGTGCGGCATCTCAATGTTGCAGTTAACAAATATACTCCGAAATCCTTTCTAGTTTTTGGGTTTTGTTTGTTTTTTGTTTTTAAATTCTAGTTTGGATTAGAGCTGCACAGCATTCGGTGACCTGAACCCTCAGCTCAGTCTGCCCTGGTGATGGCCCACAGAGGAGGTTAGGCTCTGGTGGGGGTACCATGAATGAGTTGTGTTCGGACAGGAACATTGCTGCTCATCCTCACAACACCTCTACATTCTGGTCATGCAGCTGCACTCATTCCAACCCTGCAGCACCAGTGTTTCTTGAAACTCTTACTGAGGCGAAGCAGCTCATAAAACAAGAGGAAAATGAGCATCAGAAGTAAAGGGCATATTCTGATGGATCAGGTAGCTGAATCATCTCCATAGTCAGCCTGACAAGCAATGCCACAAAAAGAGTGACAGTCTTGGAAAGCAGCAGCAAGAGGAGGAGAAAGAGAGGAGAAGAGGAATGAAATGGCATCTGTCAGCAACACCAAGCCAATAGAGGAAGATACCTGTGATGCATCTGTTTCAAAATACATGAATTGGACATTGGGAAAAGTGCATGCCTACAGTTTCAAAGCCACTATTTAAACTACCTGAGCTAAGGGCATGCTGAAAAAAAGTTCATCTTTCCATACAGCTGCCAAGAAAGCATCTCAGCAATGCAAAACCTCCAGTAATTTTATATATACCACTGTCATCAGCAGCACATTCCCTCCTGCCATCTCACCCTATGGTCTCAGCACTTTCTGCTGCTCTTCACTGCCCTCTTTAGAGTGATGAACCCATGGCAGGTTGTGTACATTTGTCGCTGCAGTGGTTTCCCCTCCTTTCCAGGCCGACATATTTCAAACACTTGCTCTAAATAAGGTGTTTGGAGCTTCTCCTTGTTAGCACTTAGCCGCACTGAGGATTGTCAACCTACTTCTGCCCTGCCCTTCTCAGCTATCAAATACAACACCTCTGGTCTTGTGACTGGTTGTTCTGTGAACTTTTTGTCAGGGACTTTGTCAAAGGCTTCCTGAAAGTGCAAGTGCTCAGGGTCACTGTAGAATAATCCTAGCCTTGACTCTAAGAAGTCCATGGAGAGATAGTGTTTCATCTTCACTTTATACTTCTGCTTTCTCCTATGAGTTTCCTTTATGTTCAGATGCAGAAGTGATGCAGAACTTCACAGGAGGGAAAAGGTGTGCAGCAGAAAAAGATGAGATAGGGAGTATGGTTATGCAGGAATCCTGTGCAACTTGAATTGTAGGAAAGTCATCTCTTCTCCTGCCCTGGAATGTTTCCTGCTGATGGGTGCAACCCTTTCCCAGAGTCTGTGAAAATCTTGATAAGGAAAGTGATGAGACAGAGTGCAGCTAGAGCTCTAAGACTTGGGTTTGCCCTCCCACGCATTTTGGGTGGGCAGGCAAACCACAGAATGTCATCTGTGAAGTCAGAAAGCATTGGGTACATTTAATTACTACATTAACACTTGCTAACACTTTGAATGTCAAGAACTGGTTGTGGAGGGTTTGGGATTGTTATTCACACTTTGTTTTTACTTCAACATAACTACAGGGACAGGAGCTCACAAATCTGAGAGCTGGAGTCAGCTCATTAATAGGCACTGCAATAAACAGGTCAGGAAATAATTGTGGCAAAGCAAAGAACTGAGTGGCTTTGGCTTAGCCTCATACTTTGTTTCTTTTCTGTATTTTCCCACTCACAAGGTTTTCTCTTTCACAGTTTTCTATTCTAACATTCTTACTTATTCTGAAAAAAAGTAATGTAAATAAAGGGTCTTTTCAGTTAAACAGGGTCATCAGCTCTTTCGAGCTAGGCACCACAGAAATCCCCTGAGAATCTGTGCTGACCATTTTAACAGGGCCTGTGTGTTGCTCACTGCAGAGCCCATTTATCAGCAGTACCCTGATGACAGGCCACAGCCTCATCATGCATCCCATGGCCTAGTCACTCCCTTCCCAGATATCCAAAGGAGCAGGCCAAATCCACTGACAACAAGAACAGACAGCTGCTACCTCCTCCTTTTCTATGAGTGCACAGCCCTGGCACAGCCTTGTGGTAACTCTGCAACAGAGCACTGCAGCAGAGAGGGATTCCAACATCCCAAGGAGACATGGAAGGTTCTTGTCATCCCATATTGCCTAACTGACACTATTATCTGGTTGCTCACCCAGAGAAGTAGTTGGTTTGAGTCTTGTCATATGAGTTCTCTGGGCAAGCACTGCTGGATCCCGAAGCCCTACCCCTGGGACACACTCTCAACACCTCCAGGACCTTGCCAGGCTATACCAAACTGAAGGCATTGCATAGCACATCTTTGCCTGCCATGATGATAAACCACACGGCCTAGTGACCTAAAATATTTGGGCACTGTTGCTTCTGGTAAGAAAGGGAAATTATAGTTGCATATGGCAGTTTCCCTGAGAACAAAAACCGAGGCATAAAGAAGCACTATGCAGCTGTTCTGATCTATATAAATATTTGAGTAGGCAAATACCTGAATCAAAATGAGCTTTGTGACAGATTTAGGATCTTTCAGTTATTTTTCCATTCTTAGGATATCTGAAATGAGTCAGTGACTGCAAAGTCACTGTAGCTTAGTGCTAGGGGATCAGTGACAAAAACCACCCAGATGAGAGCTGCCGTTAGTCAGCATTTCCTTCCTGATCCCACGACAGGAACAGAGGTATGTGTGTATCAGGGCTGAGATTTGCCTTCTCTGTTCACAATTTGCCTCCTGCTCACCAGAGAAGGAGAGAACCTTCCCACCACTCCTAGTGTGCTGCAACCCTACCATCTGCCCGGGGGCCATGGAAACGTCCAGACACTGGGCAGATTCTCAAAACACGCTCAGGCTTGCAGGATCCATCTTGTCTTGCCTACCTCTCCTCCAAATGTTGTTGAATCAGATGGTAAAGGATTGCAATGCTTGTTGTTCAAAGCAAGATCAAAATACTCTGCAGGTTTGAGGTTATTGGTTTCCTTTGTTTGGGGGTTTTTCCCCCAAGATCCTCCCTTATCAAACTCATAAATTTGAGGGCATTTTTTGTTTTCTTTTATTTCCCCTTCAACTTCTGCCATCCCTGTCCTCATCAAGCACACACATGACTGAACTCATGCATTGGGGCACCATGATTTTACTCCAAAGGGAGTTATTAAATCTGGTGTAAACTCATGTTCATTTAGCTTACAAGTGAGATATCAAGCAAGTTTTGAACAATGTGAATACACCTGCTCACTGAACCTGGGATAGATTTTTGTACATGGATATCTCTTACAGGACTTTACTCAGGCTCCTACACAACATCAACATTTTCATTGATGATATAGATGACGGGATTGAGGCAATCATGAGTAAATTCACGGATAACACCAATCTTGGAGCCCGTGTTGATCAGTTAGAGGGTAGGAAGGCCCTGCAGAGAGACCTGGACAGACTGGAGAGATGGGCAGATTCCAATAGAATGAAATTTAACAAGTCTAAATGTCAGGTTCTGCATTTTGGTCATAATAACCCCAAGCAGAATTATAGGCTGGGAACAGAATGCTTGGACAGTGGTGAGGTGGAAAGAGATTAGGGGATATTAGTGGACAGCAAACTTAACATGAGCCAGCAGTGTGCCCAGGCAGCCAAAAGGGCCAATGGCATCCTGGCCTGCATCAAGAATGGAGTGGCTAGTAGGTCAAGGGAGGTTATCCTTCCACTGTATTCGGCACTGGTTAGACCGCACCTCGAGTATCGCGTTCAGTTCTGGGCCCCTCAGCTCAAGAAAGATGTCGAGGTGCTGGAACGAGTTCAGAGAAGGGAAACTAGGATGGAAGGGGCTGGAAGATAAGACCTATGAGAAGGGGCTGAAGGAGCTGGGTCTGTTTAGCCTAGAAAAGAGAAGGCTCAGGGGTGACCTTATCGCTGTCTATAACTATCTAAAAGGAGGTTGTAATCAGGCAGGGGTTGGTCTTTTCTCCTTGGTCTCTGGGGACAGGACGAGAGGTCATAGTCTTAAGCTTCAGCAGGGAAAGTTTGATATTAGGAAAGACTTGATATTAGGAAAAGGTTTTTTACTGAAAGAGTGATCCGGATGTGGAATGGGTTGCCCACAGAGGTAGTTGACTCACCAACACTGAAGGTGTTTAAGGGTAGGCTGGATGAGGTGTTGAGTGATATGATTTAGATGTAGATGCTAAGTTAGTTGGACTATAGGTTGGACTAGATGATCTTCAAGGTCCTTTCCAGCCTTATCTATACGGTGATACTGTGATACATAGAGCAAGGTAAATGGGTATAAATACATCCTAAATCAGTCCAGAGAGATTTGCACTGATACAATTGAAAATCCACTTTAGTACAGTGGTGAGAGTCCCTGCCTCCCATGCAGGAGACTGTGGGTTTAATTCCCTCCAGGGAGGCAATGGTGCCATTTAAGAGTTGGACTCAGTGATCCTTGTGGGTCCCTTCCAACTCAGAATATTCTGTGATTCTGTGAATTAAACTCATGGTGGTATGAGTGTGTACAAACTCCTTAATTGCCAGCAACCATCTTGTTGAAGAGCTGACATCTGTATTCATATGTACCATTTTCTAGAGATACTAAAGGTGGTTGCTCCAGAGAACACTTTGTGGACAATAATGCCTGCCCACACAACTTGTAAACTCATGCTTTACTGAATTCAACCATCTTGCCAGCTTCTATGAGCTCTTAGCCACAAGCACATAGAAATAGAAATAGAGATCAACCAGACCAAGGACTGTAGATTCTGACCAAGGAGAACTTGCCCCAGGGCAGGGAAAGGTGTTGGTGCATCAGCAGTTGCAGACTGGATCGTCCACCACGTGGTTCAGTCAGCTGGGTCAACTATGTCAACTCTGCACGCCTGTCATGTCTGACTCATCCATTCAACATCCGTATATTATCATCCAGTACATTATCACAGTAGGAGCTCTTTTCTACAGTGTCACAGAATAAAAAGAGAAAAGGAAGAGAAATATAAAAATACAGTAAGTTCGCACTTTTTCAACACTGACTTCATCAGAAAGATCATTCAAAAAACTCCCATCCCAAATGGCAATGCAACTCTTCAATAACTTTCAGTTCTGTTCAGGTTCTCAAGCATTGTCAGCCTCAAAAAAGGCTTGGTTCTAACCTGCCCTGACCTTCTGGAATATTTGTGACACTATCTGAACATTCCAGAAGGCTATCTGCAGAGGGGAACACCAGCCCACAGAGACATCAAATATACAGCCCTTTGCAGTAAGCAGCTCTAAACCCCAGAGTGAGACCTGACATCACCAAAGAGATGTGCTCACTCTTATTGATTGGAGTGATGTTACCTGAGGCTCCAGATGCCAGGCACTTCACCTCAGGCTGCTGAGAGAAAAGGGTAGATAATAAAAACAAAACCTGCAAAACACCCACAGTAGATGTTTTTCCTTGCCTTCATTTTTCACTTTCACAGAATATTCTGAGCTGGAAGGCACCCACAAGGATCATCAAGTCCAGCTCTTAACTGGCACCACTGCTTCCCTGGAGGGAATCAAACCCCCACCCTCCCACATGAGAGGCAGGGACACTCACCACTGTACTACAGTGGATTTTCAAATGATGCTGGAGTGCTTAGGAAGGTGAATGAGTGCCTGCTTATTATCTAATATTTCCACATACTTTATTCTCATTTGTATCATCCTCAGAGGGGGTCAGTTCTCAAAAGTATTTTGGTTAAATTATTCCACGGGTGGAAATAATCAAACTTACTCTTTTCTTTACTTAAGCTTTTCCCAGCTTACTAGGAACTAGTTCCAGGACAATATTGCTACCTTCTACTTTTACACTTAACCTTCCTGTCACTCTAGTTTTGCCATTGTGGGTCTGAAATTCATTAATGTAAAAGCCAACTGTGGACTGGTTGTTGTGTAATGTCCCTAGAGAGAGGCAGGGACACTGTTTTTCATCTTGCTTATACAATATCTATGGTTGCATACATTCAGTGTGGTTATGAAATATCAGATCACTCTCTCTCTGCTTCCCAGGAAGTGAAAGAAAACGGAAAGGGGAGATTTTATATCTATCCCCTGATATCATGCTCTGAGTGTTATTCACTGTGCTAATAACTGTATCAGCATGTATATAAGCTGATATGCTTTTAATTGTTTCACTCTCTCATACACATGAAGCAAGCACTCTAATGGGTTCTGTACCTTTCATCCTTTATTTTATTGTTAATGGTATCTCCAGTAATATAAAATGATGGATGAGTGTAGTCTGAGAAAAGCAGAAAAATCAATATGCCTCCAGACTCCATATGAGAGCAGCCAGGGGCTGCCAGGCACTGCAGTCCCTCTTGGGCTAGATGACAAGAACAAGGCACATCAGCAAAACATCTCCTGCAGTGTCTGAAAGTGGAGAGCATTGGAGGCAGGCTGTACCCTGGGCATTCTGCACTCTCTGCTACTCACCATTCTACCTCCTGTTTGTAAAAGAAGGTGGCTTCAGCCACATTGGATGTACAGACACACGTGCAGTGTGACTGCCAAACCTGAGGGCATAGGATGTTTCCCTCCAGCTGTGAGCACAGAATTCATGCTACACCTGAGGTTACTCACAATCAGGCAACACATGGGTGGAGTTGCCTCAGTGTAAGGTGACTGGGAGAGCTGGATTGTCTGATGTGAGATCCAAGGAGTCTTGAAGGATGAGAGAAACAATGGTGAGCCTTTTCACTGAACATAGAAACAGATGTGTCCATGTGGGCAGGGGCCATGTGCAGAGGCAGGTGTGGGCAGACCCACGTGTGCTTGAACAACTGTGCCCCAAAACAAATAATGGTGTCAGAGGGTATCAAGCAGCACAGTGGAGCATCTCCCTATGGCGTGTGAAGAACACCTGACAGTCCTTCATATGGCTAGAGAAGAGGGTCACACACATTCTGCAGGAACACAACATCCTTGTGTCACATACAGCCATCAGCCAGTGACTGTGTTAATAATACATAAGGGCAGTTACTTGCCATTTCCAATTCTCTAGATGTCTCTATTTTCCCCAGAGGAAAATGCAGCTTGATCTTTGACCATGAAAATACCCGGTTTAAAAAAGTCTTGGAATATTTCCACTTTTTTTTTTAAAGGAACAGGAACAAAAAAGTCTAATAGACACAAATAAATGTTAATTCATTTAGTGAAACAAACTCATACATAAGGAGAAGTATTGTTTGTTTTAAAATAAGGTTCCACCCTTCACATCAGGCTGTAGCCTGGAGTGACCATCAGACTGCCAAGTTATAGGGGCCTGTAATAGAAATGCTGACAGTCCTTCGGCACCACCACAGTCTATAAATAGCCTTTGCAAATGCCTGGCATGTGTGATGGGTTCAAGTAGCCACTTGATAGAATCTGGCAATTTGACCAATGATTTCAGAAAACAGTCATAGATGAGATCTATTTGTCTGTGTACTCATTCTTGCAGATGGCTTGGGTGCATATCCTACCTATTCTTCAGTGTCAGATACAATGCATAAAGGATGCTGTTCTGGCAGGTACAATGCTCCCTCCCAAACAAAGCTGTAATATGACCTACTTTGCTCAGTCTAGTACTATTCAATAGTAAGTGGCCTCTGTTGGGTTTCTACATGTAGACAACATCAAACACATTTTACTGAAGCATTTAGATATTGATTTTACTCAGTCTGGGCACTTCAAAGTGAGTTCTTTCCATGTCATCTTGAAAACACATCCTCTTGCTCCCGTGCTGTACAGTCTGTATTAGTGCACCTGTGTGCAGACATCCCCAGCTGCTAGTCATCTTTTGGCTCTTTGTTTCTAAATTAAGGGCAATTGTGTCCCTTTACCCCCTAATGGCAATAACTACTTTTATAGTAATGTAGGACCTGTCTCTGCTGCTTGACTTCCCTACAGTCTCACAGACATGACGGTTTTTTTAACCAGAATGAAGAATAATGCACTGATCCTAAATAGGTGCACTGGGGATACTGGAGGATAGTTTAAAATGTGTGAGCCTATTTCTTTAGCTTCAGAGAGCGCGTTTTCATCATGTATTTGCTCATCCCTTCATGTGTTCTAGGGCTCTGTCTCCCACTAACAGCTTCACAGAGATTTTTTTATGCTCTCCACCTATTGGGGTTGCACTGCTGCCTTCTTTTCTTTTGATTTTCTTGGTCTGGGGAGAAGATAATCAAATAGTAAGAGACCCAAAAGCAACAAACATCTTGTTAAGCACTAACCAGGAAGTGAAAAATGGGCATCAGATACACTTTCAGTAGGGGAGTTAATGATACTCTTTATCCTAGAGTTCTCATTGTAATTTCAGAGGTGAGGAAAGTGTGCCCTTCCTGTCGCAGTTTGTTACATTGTTTTTCTGCACACCATTACATTGCTGCCACAGTTCAATCCAAAACCAGGGGCACCCTAAATCAGTCTCACACAGCAAGTGGTTGAAAGCCTTTGGTCTTGAAAGGTGGATATTTATACAGGCTGTCCTGAACCCTACTTAATCCTGTAGCAGAAGAACTCACTGGCATCAGAGGGGATCAATGATAGGGAACCCTACCCAGGAGTGGACCATGTTCTTTCCATGCATTTGTGACCAAAAAAAAGTATTTTCCTGCCCAGAGGGAGGAGGCATTGCTGTCATTGAGACAATATTCCTCTTCTGACTGACTCTTACACCTCTGCACTCTGCGAGAGCAGCACAGACCACCATCCTCACTTCCTTATCTGAGTCAATATAGGTGCTAATGTGAAATATCCATGTGTCTTATCCTCAGATCCACTCTTCAAAGTTGAGTGTGTGGCACATAATCAGAAAAGTAAGCAAGTAAATGTTCTTTTTCAGGGTCTTTTCTCATGGAAACATTTTGTGTAATCTATTATTATGGTGTGCTGGACTTGATGTTGCTATTATTATTATTCTCCCTAGACTACCATCACTAGGACAATGGCAGTTATTTTCTTATAGAAAATAATAAGATAAGAGTGCCACAGCAAATGAAAATCAACAAGCACCTGAAGAAAAAGACCAATAACACTGCTGTAAGAGGTCAAACACAGCACTTGTGCTTCTTCTTTGGCACAAATGAGTGTTCTTGAACAAGTGCCATTTGCTCAATATTTTTTCCTCCTGAAAAATTAGGTTAGACAGCACATCATTTATATTCACAGCAATTATTTCCTGCTAATGTCATTTATTTGAAAGGCCAAATACAGAATATGATGTCATATCCCAGTAATACTCAAAGAGGTATGAACCAAAGCAAGATTAATCACATGGGGCACTTCATGAGGAAAACATTTCATCTGGGAAGCACAGACAAGGCGTTCAGTGGCAATATCCATCACCAGAGCCCTTCACAGCACCTGGGGTTCCTGGTACTTCCCTCAGCTTTCTATCCAGCCTGCAACAGATACACTGCCTGGTGCTCCAGTCTTTACATAAACACTGTTTTGGGTATTTCCACAGTTTGGTAATGCAAAATGCCACCCACTCAGCACTACAGAGCATAGAATTTTTCACCAGGACTTTGATGACAGCAGATGGCTAATCGGCAAATAGTGCCGAAGGCAGAAAGGATGGGGTCATTCTCTTAAGTCTGAATCGTTACAGTGATGGGGGATGTTAAAGCACTTTCAGCATATACATATTACAAAAAAAAAAAAAAAGACCATGAGTATACTGGGACATATGGATACAGTCAAAGTCAAAAGTTTCTGCTGTTACATTTCTTTATGCATCACAAATACTGAGTAACAATTGCATGTTTCTTTCAAAGGAGCAGATACGGTCCACTTTGGTTTAAAGAAGGTGGAGAAAACTCTCACAGAGAATAACATGTAGTAAAGGAATACCTCAGTGGAGATCACTCTTCTGCATCCTTCCTGCTTTCCCTGGAGCTAAGCATAGTGCTGCACTTAACTGGGACCAGATCCTGCTTATTTTTCAAAGGCCTGTCATCTTTGGTTTTGCTCTTCAAATACAGCAATTGGAGTTCTGTCCTACATGTTAAAATAAGGATATTAGCTATCAGAGAGAATACTTTCTTGAGCTGTGAGACTAAGTGATGGAGTCGGTCTGCTTTATGAATGCTAAAAGAGAACGTGCAGCGTCTGGAAAACATTAAACTGACCTCCGGGGTTTGAGACCTGCCTATGAAACTCCCATTCAGATGAGATGCTGTCAGAGTGTGTAAGCCAAACTGTGCTCTTCCTGAGTGTCTGCTAATAACCTTAATGGAGTGCAAAAGCATAGAGAGGCACCAAAAGGGATTTAAAAGTGGAGAGAGCGGGAAGAGCTTTGTATATAAAATCCCACACCCCAAATAACACAGAGGTGCTGAGGTAGGCAGACATCTCTGGAGATCATCACTCAAATCCATGTGTTCATGTGGATTCAAAAAAGCATTTGTGGACACAGACACCACATCTCTATCATTTGACCAAAACCCCCTGAAGGAGCAAAAGCATTGTCAGGAAAAGAGGAGGTTGGACTTATAGGGTGAGATCTCCAAACATGCCTGAGGGTGCTGACACACCTCAGGCTAAATCTTCTCCAGATTCAGTGCTGTGTGACTTAGTGGTTCAGATTTGTAGGAAACGTAGCCCCAGGGCAGAAACCCACATTCCCCGCAGGCTGTGTGTAGAGAATGAAAAAGCTGAACAGGGGGGTCTAGAAACACTGGGAAGGTGAGTGAGGAGTGAACAATCAGCCCTGTGAAAGTGGGTGGCTATTAGGTAAGAGCAGAATAAGCAAAGCCCCTCAAAGATAGCTAGGTCTTTTCCTCCATTCAGAAGTCTCACCTGGAGCTGACAAAACTTGCTGAGGCAGTTCATACATCAGGGAAAGAGCTTTTCTGCTCTCTCAACTCTGTGTGCCCATTAGCCCACAGACACAGCACTGGCTTGGAATGTAGCCAGACTCACTGCCCCATAGTTGTGAGCGTAGAGCACTCATCATATACACAGGCTGCCCTTGCTGCTGAACTATGGCCACTTTGGATGAGTCCTAACCTCTATTAAGGACATTCCAGCTGTTAAGGCACATACCCGTGTTGTGGGAGGTGGAATCCCATGGGAGGCAAGGTTTCAAAGTGGTTTCTCCAAACAAGGCAGCACAAGAGTGAAACTCAGGCTTTGTGTGTACTGCGAAAATACTTTTAACACTCAGGTAAGATACAAGCCTACATATGGTGCTGCTCTTAGGGTTTTGTCTGCACTGTTTCCAGAGACATTAAGGAAGCAGTTTATTTTGCCAGGGCTGGTGGGAATTTGGTACTGCTCTCCCCTAGGGAGCTGAGAAATCCCACCCAAAAAACAGAACACGCCCAATGATCCTGCCAAAACCAAATGACAATATTGGAGGGGGAGATGTGATCAAGAGTCTCCTTGAGGATTTAGAGCACCTTAATTGCTTCCAGAGTCTACCACGTTGTCTCAGTAGCAGTCAAGGGGGCGGGAGTGGAAAGAGCAAAAAAAAAGTATATTTGGCTGAGCTAACCCCTTTCCTTCAAGTGACACAGCCAAGCTTTGAAAGACAGAGAACAAAAGGCTGATTGGCGAGTCGGGGAAGAAAGTGCTGGAAAGGAATTTGTTGCTACAGGAAGCTCAATGGTTTGTCGTAAAACAGACTATAGTTCTGTTGTTTCTATGTTAAACTCTAGAAAGGGGCAGCTCCAGCAAACATTGGACTTTCTGGTGCAAAAGGACTGGAGGTTTGAAAGGAATGAAAGGCAACTTGATCTTCCCAGATGTAGTAAAAAATAATAAATGAAAGCACGGTTTTTTTCCTTTTCTTCTCCTTCCAGAAATTCTCTGGTTTCATCTCTTTGAGTCTTAAACATTGATTTAATCCCAGGCTTGCCCTGAAGAAAAAAGAAAATGTGTAGAAGGCCTTCTAGATCCCAAATTACTAGAAATAGCAAAAGGAAATGAAAAGCAGGTGTAGGAAGGCTTTTCTGAATGATGCCAGCACTGTGTTTTAACCTTTATTGGAGGGAAATGCACATCTGCGCATGCCAGGCTATTGCCTTACTGCAATGATTTTTGTGCCCTTACAGCCACAAAAAATTGACAAAAGCAACCAAACACATTCAAGTTCTTCTAAACATGTTTGGTGACAGCCCATGCCACTGAAATACGTACTTCACTGACCTTTGACAAAAACAGCAAATAAGGTTTATTAGGCTGTAGAGAGGAAAAAAAAAATCAGGGCATTGAGGATCTCAGAAGACTCTGGAAATCAGTGGGAAGAAAAATAGGCATCTCATTTATCTCTCAATCACACCATGTCCTTCTTGATTTTTGCATTCATTAGTGGTACTTTCTCTACGTTATTTGTGATGACTTTGGTTTGATCCTGTCAGATGCTGAGCAACAAGCCACATCCACACTCAGCAGCTTGCAATGACTGAGCTGAGATTAGTTCCAGTGCAGCCTGCAAAAGGCAGTCATTCTGTGTTTCATTTCTGTGGCAAAACTGCGAGATCCTGGAATTTGTTCTTTCTCCTCCTATATACCATTCAAAGAAGTAAGAATTAATGCCCGGGAGCTAGCTGTACACTGCCAACTCAAGCCTTTAAAATGAACACAAAAATCACAGCCTAGCCTGAACAGGGAAATGTAAGCCTGAACCTGGCCCCAGTGACAGTGGCTGCTGGAAAGGCCCCCTGAGGCAACTCCAACACTGTAATAACATACGTAAACAGGGATGGTATGATGGTCTGTTTTTTTCCCCTTCCACCTTGCTTCAGTGGAACTGGGTGGAAAAATAAATCATATGCATACAGAGTAATTTAGGCCCCGTCATGATTCCTTTAGAGCCCGTGCCAATGGATTTTAGTCATTTTCTGGCAAAGGTTTCCCTTTCAACCACAAACACTGAATAGTTACTGGGTGAGTCACTACCTTGAGTAATCTAATTCCTTGACCAGTACATGCTTGCTTCCTGCACTGCAGAATGTCTTTCTTCACTGGGATAGTTTAACACATGCCTTTTGTTCAGGGTTTTTCCTTTCTTCACATGCCAGTATTGCAAGACTGGGAGTCCAGATGGGTGCAGAGGAGTCCAGAGTCCAGCTTCCAGGGCAATTCCTGCTGCAGATCCCTGGCAGCCTCAGGGCTGGGAAAGGCCCTGTGGCCCACTGGCCTCCCTGTCAGCAAATCCAGTGTGTGCTGTCCTTGGGAGAATGTCAAGCTCTGGATTAGAAGGTGATTTTTCAGACAGAAGGCCTTTACTCAGCAAGTCTGGTCATATCTGAAGGCATTTTGTGGCTGTATACAGCTTTACCAGCAAATTGTAAAACAACCAAACCTGCAATATTTGCCTTGCACCAGCATCCCACTCAGCCCTCCAGACAAGAGCAGCCAATGCCCTAGGGCTGGCCTGAGTGACTTTGAGAAAGGAATGCTAGTGACAACTGCAAGCAATATGGGATTGTGCTGGTGCAAACCACAGGGGATACTGTTGGTATAACCTTTTGCAAGGGGTGTGGACTGTTGTTTTTTTCTCATGTACCAGCTTTATGAGAAAATGTACTGCTAAAAATCACAGGGGTTTAGATGTATTTGAGTAGAAATGTATTTCTTTTCCACTTCAGAAGATGTAGTCTTACAGGAGAACTTAAACGCTCGAGGATTAAATTGTGGTGAGTGTTTGCGAGACACCTTTTGAAGAATGTTATTAAACTCTTTCCTGCCCCTTTCTTTCATGATTGTAACTTTCTGTTTCATTTCCTATTTATGGGGGACTGTGCTTTCCTCAGGGCATCTTCTGGCCACTATTTACTGCAAGCTTCTTCTCTTCAAGGGAGGAACAGAAAAGGGAGGCAGCAAGAGGGGAGGATTAAATTATACTCTGATATTTTCAAGCCAAGAAAAACAGACTATAATAAAAGTAGTCTAATATAAATTTATGACCCCAGTAGAAAAACCTCAGAGTAAGATGTCTCTGTGCATTTCCGTACATATAAGCACTGCTAACAAATGGAGCAGATCCAACTGTGGCTATGTCTGATAGCCTGTATGTCTGCTAGGACCATTAGATCTTTCCCTGACCTTATCTATATGAACACAGATTTACAAGAAGAAAGTAAAGCTGTTCAAAGACATCCCTGAGGAACCCAGTTAGCTAAACCAGCACGTCAGTCAATGGACATGCATTATTTTGTACCTTTTCCAGCACCTGTGTCTAAACATTTCCATGTCTCACATGAGACTGACATTAACAGGTTGTTGTCTCTGCTGTCATTGTCCTTCTGTCAGCTGATGCTTTTCCATCATTATTGCAGAAATACACCAAGTTGGACAGGACAGGACAGTATGATATCACCTACTCAAATGCTTCTCAGGCTTCGGTGCATTAGGAAGAGCAGTTAAAGGACTGGTTCCTGACTCTCTGCTCAGCCATGATGAGGCCCAATCTGGAGCACTGTGTCCACCTCTGGGCTTCTTAGTATAAGGGAGACATGGAGCTCCTGGAGCAGGTCCAGTAGAGGACAGCAAAGACGATGAGGGAACTGGAGCACCTCTTACCAAGAAAGGCTGAGGGAGCTGGGATGGTTCAACCTCGAGAAGAGACAACTGAGAAAGGACCTCATCAATGTCTATAAGTATCTGAAGGCAGAGTGCCAAGAAGATGGAGTCAGACTCTTCTCAGTGGTGCTGAGCAATAGGACAAGAGGCAATGGGCAGAAATTTATGTACAGAAAGTTCCACCTGAATATGAAGAAGAATGTCTTCACTGTGCAGGTGACTGTGAACCAGAATTGACTGCCCAGAGAGGCTGTGGAGTCTCCTTCACTGGAGACATTCAAGAACTATCTGGATGCAATCCTGTGCAATGCGCTCCAGGATGACGCAGCTTGAACAGAGAGGCTGGGCCAGATGACCCCCTGTGGCACCTTCCCAACCTTACTTATTCTGTGACTTCTTGAACTGTGGGCCTTTAAAATCTTCCCCATGATGGCAAGGTCTTCTTCTGAGGTTAGATGGTGGCATGGGTGTACCTAGGCGGCTTTTGAGCATAACCGGACGTCATACCTAAGCGAAACCTTTGCCAAGATGAAAAATCCTCCACCTCATCATCATCATCCCCATGAGTTACTTGTGTCCTCTTTCCTCCAGAGCATTGGCATTCATATGGGGTTAGGGTTTTCCAGTAAACAAGTTCAAAGAGCAGGCAGCTACACATCTTTTCTTCTGCGGTTAGTTTTCTCACGGTTTTCTGCTCTGGCCAGGTCATGGCAGAGCCAGGTCAACAAAACACACATTGTGACAGTGCAGGAAGTCATGGGACCACAAATAGCCAGAGGTAGCATGGCATTTCCAAGGAATTTGCCACATCAGCTTAGCTGTATCATAAAATAGAGCCTTGGCTTGCTTGTATGGATGGCCCTCAGGCCAGCCTGTGAAAATTACGGTGTTCCCTGGTCTGAATCAGGTAGGTTCGTGCATTACAGATAGTTGACAAACCTTATTTAATTTATTTAAACTTTCACCCATTAAGTTTATAATCACTTAGAAGTACTCCTCAAAATAAGAATAGTTTTTTCCTCTATACAAACCTTAAGTAGTTTCAATAATGAGAGCACGACAAAGATTGAAAACTTAAACTGACCCTTGGGACTTTCAGGCTCAGGCCCAATGCAAAAAGATACTGATTTCCTGCAATGTCTATGGCCACCACTGCAGATGGGAAGCAATCAGGAGCAAATGTTCAGACGTGCCTAGCAGCAAACTTCTGACCATGACACACTGTCCTGAGTTACCAGCCTGGCTCTCAACCCTTCACACCATGCAAGAGCCACATCTCTCCTCGGCCTCCTCCTTCCCAGAGCCAGAAATGGTTGTATCACCAGAGACATTCTGACATTTGTGGGATAAAAATGTATCATTCAAAAGGGTGGCTGATCTCATCCTAATGACATGAAGCAGTGTCAAACCCATCACTATTTTGCTAAATTATTTCAGTATCTATTTACCACCACTGCTAGATAGCTGATTTTATTCCAAGGATGAGTTCGTTTAATTTCAGCATGCAGATACTGGATCTTGCTATCTTTTTATTTATGTCATTAAAACATCACCCTAGATCTCATTTCTCTGTGTAAATACCTATAAACACCGATCAAGCCCACTCTCAGTCTGGATAAGCCTTATCTTTAGAGCTTGCCTTCCAGCCCTTGGGTCATCTCTGTAGCTGTCCTTTGAATTCTCTGCAGTATTTCATATCTTTCTTGAAGCATGAAAATGAGAAGTGGACAAAGTATAGTAATAGAAGTCATTAATTTGAAATCACTTTCCCTCTTTTACTTAGTATTTCTTTATTATGCAACTATGGGTTGCATTGGACAATTTTTCCCACAACATTGCACTAAGTGCTTGTGATTTGGTAATTATCTGCAATAACCACTGTGTCCTTTTATTCAGTACCACTTTCTAAGAAAGGACTCTTCATCATGCAAGTTTTTCAATCAAAAAATAATGCAGTATTAAGTCAAATGGCTTTGAGAAGTACAAGCATATATAATTGATGCAGATCTGCAGTCCAGTAATCCTATTAATAAAGGGCAACAGGTTTGTGTGATGAGATATACCATACCTGAGACCATACTGACTTATATTTGCAATTATTTCAGATGTAACTAGAGCTTAGTTTATAGTTTGTGGAGTCTTGAATTCACTTTTCTATTATTTTGACCAGGGTCTCATACTTTCCTGAATTGCGCTGCTTGACCACTACCCAAGTATCCAGGTTTTTTCAAGCTCTGAGCACCCTGACTCACTCCTTTCATCCTCCTGGTTATGTGTAATCTGAGTAGACCGATTTAAACTTTTGATCTTTAGCAGATGCTGCTTTATGCACCTTTTTCTGTACTTCAGAGGTTTCTGCTCCTGGATATATCTTCCTGCTCCGCCCCATCTACAACACAAACATCTCTTTGAAAATATTGGCCTTTTCGAAATCAAGTTTACACATCCACCATTTACAAGCAGCAGTGGATCTGCCGACCTACAAATCATTTTTTTTAAATTACAAAAACAACCTCTTATTGCCTTTGGCACTTTAATCTCAAGCTATGTGAATGATTCTTTCTCCACATCACTGTGCATTATTTAGAGTGTGTCCGCCTTTCAGCCTGGAAATCATTCCAGCAGCCCCTTCCCTGTGTGACTGCAGAAGCAAGGCTGAGGGATGCCATTATAATAGCATGAAATAATCCTCAGTTTGAGGTAATGGTTCCCATATTACAAATCGGTTATGTCAGCAAATTTGAGTTTTGGAAAACTCTCCCTTTTGAAGTTCCAAATATGCGTGATAGATGTTGGTACTTTCTTTACAAGGTCAATGAAACCAGGCTGATTTCACTGGTGCAGGCACAGCTGCCAATTTTTAGGTCAGAGATGATCTCATCTTCTTCAAGAAAAATGAGAACCAGTATGCAGAGTTGTCATATGGTCTCCTAATACCCGCACAGCTACTGCAGCATCAAGGTCAATACTAATTTAATCTGCTTCTGTGACTGCAGTGAAACCATGGTACTTCTGCATTAAGAAATCATACGTCATTTCTGGAAACTCAGGAAGTGTTTCTACTGGCCAAGGGAGTCTAGTCAGTGTGTCCCGAGAGGAGGGTGCGTGTGATAATGTAGTTTTGCTGCATATTAAATAGAAATATTAAGACCATGTAAGATTGGATGCACTTTAATAAGTGCTTGCCAACACCAACATCTCTTTAATTCACCGCTTGAAGGTGTGGTCTATTACCATCCAGGGTCTGGTTAGGATCTGTGTCTGAAAAGTACCATTCTTTCACTGGACAGTGCCTTATGTGAAGCTAATATCACTAGTGCAGATCTTGTAGGGATAGAAGCCTTTTTTTCAGAAGATCTAATTTGAGGAGGTGAGAAATTTCTGTCACTCATTAAAGTATTTGCTGCCTGAAAGGACCCTATTCCCATGGATATGGGATGTCTATCCTCCTGTTTTGCAGGGTAGTTAACTCCCTGAAAAGATAACTTTTTCACAGGCAACCTTGGAAACCCCAGTAGTGGGGGGTCAGGCAAAGCATTAAGAAGGCTCGGAGAGGAAAACTTTGATGGCTAGAGTTGAACAGTTTTCAGTTTCCCATTCCACTACTTGCATATCTCCTCTTCCAATTGCTTCTTGCAGGTTCTTCCTTCAGGTGTCAGATTCAGCACCTAGTGGTGATTCTATACCTCCAGATAACATTCTGAATCTTTCTTTTCTGATCATAACAAATTGCTAGACTCTTTCTCCATTACTCGTTCCCTGGACAACTTAAGTCTACTGCCAGAGCTTGAAAGATTTGCCAGAAAAGTGGCCAGATTGAGCAGAATTTTCAGAAGAGCATTTGTATTTCTGACCTTGTGTAAGATGACCAGTTTTTTCTTAACACATTTAACTTCTCTCTGTAGAAGATCTTGTAGCTCCCATTTCAAGAAGACTACAGGTAAGAAACAAATATGATGTGGTAGAGGTAAAAAGAACTGGTAATGCTCTTCCCATCCTGATCACTGCATTTGTAGAAGAAAGCTCTCAAACTACCAGAGAAAACTGTCCTATATAAGATGCCTGTGTTCAAACTATCTTTTTTTCAAGAGTTGTTGATTCAGATAAACACGTCTACATTTTGAGTAGAAGTGCTTCCACTTCTAAAAGGTATACAAGAAGTCTTAGCAGTGTTTGACAATGATATGGAGTGAGGAAACTATCAAGGTCCTACTAAAAAAAGTCTTTTAAAAGGATTAAAATATAACTATATTGAGAATTAAGAAAAAACAGTAGTTTTTCTATATTTTTTAATTGAATGCTGAATTGTCCAAAAAGGAAAAAAACCCCAGGCAAAATACGTTTATACTGTATATAAGCATAGCTATGAAAAATATGGTTTACCTTATTTCTATGGTATTTCAGCCTTTTGTTCTGTGGCTTTCAGTTTGTTTTTTTTTTAACTACAAAGTCAAGCTTTCTATTTTTATTTAGTGCATTGTGGGTAGCTACTGGAACTGTAAATGTACTTCATGGTGTTACAATCCACAAACTAAAGAACAGACAAAGCTGGATCTTTGACTGTACAATAACTGGAAAGCATTGTGACCCTTGTCCTGCTCTTACAGCTCAATCAGTGCAGTAATAGGACCCAATTCTGCTTCCATTCAAGTCAACAGATTTTCACAATAGGGTCAGAAAACATGTTGCATAGAATTAAATACCTGACAGGTTGGGTGTTGTGGTTTGGGTTTTTTTTCCTAAAGGGTTAATGTTTCCCACTGAATTGCTGGGAGCTGCAATGAAGATGCTTCAATCTTTCCTGGCAGTGCTATGGTTTTGATTTGTATTACAAAGGATCACTGAAATAGAGGCCTGGTGGCTTTGAAAGTCAGCCCCAGAATGGCTGTGAACATATTTTGCCCCACATCTCACCCATTTTCAGTCCCTATAGTTGTCTCACAAAGAGCTTGCTCTTGAACTGTTTGGATGCACCTGGGAGCTTTCCATGGAGCAAGCTGAGGCAAGCACACAATCCTTGCAGCTGCTGCAGAGAGCAAACCTTAAGCCCAGGCAGATGCTGCACTTTCAGACTCACAATATGGAAAACAGTCAAGTCTGCTCTTGAGGGTGGTGTTGGCATAGTTAATACTGTCTCTAGAGATTTCTGAGGATCTCTGAATGCTCTTTGTGACCCAGTTCAGTTTCTGTTGCACTGCTGTTTGCCCACAGCATTTTCCTGGTGTGGGTGGCAAGAAAAACATGTTGTCTGCCAGGTACAGCTGTCAGAAAGGACTAGATCCTCCCTGCTCTGAAAGCAGCATGCCTGCATACTTAGAGGGGAAGCCATAAGGAGAGGAGTAGAGCTGGGCTGTGCAATTAAGGGCTAAAGCTGCAACTAGCACAGATCAGCCATGCTCTAGGGATGTTACTGATGCTATGCTCACTTGTGCTAGATGATCTGGCTTCTAGCATTCTTCCTATCCATCAGGAAGGCACAAAATGCAATGTAGCTGTGAGCAAAAGAACAACAAAGCTTTTTGTTAGCAGTAAGGGTTAGAGAGTTTCCTCAGTCACTGAGGGAGTCCCTGCTGCTGGCCTCATCACCTGTCTGTTTCAGGCGATCTCTTCTCTAGGCTGCCTTAGCCATCTGGTAAGATTACAAACAGAACAAAGCAGCGGCAAAGGAGAAGAAGGAGTTGGGGCGGGGGGAGCTTGTTCATCCTGCCTCCCTCTATGCCTCCTTTGCATCCTCTGAATGCGTAAATCCTGGCTGTAGCTGGGCTCCTAGCAAATTGTGTGTGCAGAGGAAGCCAAGGCCATTTGATTCAGCTGTATTGGAAATCTGATTTCTCGTTGGTCTTACACAAAGGTCTATTAATTAGAGCTGATAGAGCTTAGTAAAAAAATCTGCTTGGTTAGCAAGGGCACTCTCTCATTTGCTCGCGCTTTTCTTAGATCTTGCCAAGATCTCAAAAACAGAGGGAGCTTAATTACAGTCAGTGGATTAATCTCTAAAGGAAAGAAATTGTAATTAGCTCTTTGAAAACGTGGCACTTTTTCTTCTGGGCTTTCAGAGTTTGCCATTGTGTCTGTCTGTCTTTCTGTAGGACTAGAAAAAAGGTAATTCTGCACAGCTTTTATTTTCATTTTTCACCCCAAGCCAGAGTTGCAAATGACAGCCTGACTTCAAAAAACATTTCCAGTTGATCTTGAAGAAACTGTTGTTTCCTCAGCTTTTTCAAAATTTCTGCTTGCTGCCTCCTGTGGGGATGTTCTCTTTAGCAGAGGCCACTGTTGCTCCTGCAGAAAAGGCTGAAAAAGACTTTTGATGTCTCTTTGGACTCATTCTCCCCTTCACGAGAGTAACAAGGAAAGCTTGGCCGTGCCATTTTGAGCTGTTCATGTGATGGCATGAGTGCAATCACCCAACAGTGATCGATGGGAAGGCAATAAACACAGTGCCCTGTAGTCTATCATTTCTGTTCATGTTCAAGTGGGTTTGAAGGTGAACAGGAGCGTTAAACTAAAGCCAGAACAAGGCGTTGCAAGAGATTTCAAAGAATTCCCAGTTCTCACACATGGGAATTAGGCATGGGTTTAAAAATCACCTTGATAAATGAGAATGTGTCCAGCAAAGACACACCAAGCACTATGATTTATAATAGTCATTGCATGTAGTCATGTCGCTGATACACAGTGTCTTTGCTGTTGAGTTTGCATATATGTAAGCTAATTTTCTAGACATGTACATTGGAGTACATCACACTTTGACAAGTAAGATCAAGCCCTTTATGTGTACACATTGACAGTGTATCAGGGAGAAGAAAAAAAGGAGGCAATGAAATACTCTCCTATGGGGGAGTGAGCGTGAAAGGATCCTTCAAGATACATATCCCTTAATCCTTCTGCCTAGTGTTTCATCATCCCTCAACAGTGCAGTAAAGCTATCCCTTCATTAAGACTTTCAGTCCTAGAGAATGTGACCCAAACTCCCCTTCCATCCATTTGAATCTTGTTCTGACAGTCAGTGACTTTTTAATTATTAATATGAAATATTTGATGGTACATAGATCTGCTGAACCCAGTTTAATGTATGCTCAGGGCTACTCTCTGAAGCCGAAATCAGCCATTTTGATGCTTTGGATTTTTCTACTGAAGTTTTTGCCTTTTGCTTCCTCTTTTACTTCTCTGTCTTTCTTTCTTGTCCCTTTATGCCTTCATGCTGAGTGTCTTCTTTCATCTCAGCGATGAACATACAGGTCTGCATTTTAGTTCTATTCCTTTACATATTGAGTAGGCTTAATGGAAAAAAAAAAAAAAAAAAAAACAAGGCACAAGCTCCACCTTCATCCAAACCACAGAAACCCAGTTT
>WEKX01008956.1:155928-179505 GCA_013390025.1 Pitta sordida | reverse complement strand
TTATTATTATTATTATTATTATTGGAAATGTGAACCTTTTCTGTCACATTAACTGACTCTACAACAATTTATTTTGCTTCTATCACGAAAGGAGATAATGAACTGTGAAGTTTCTTCAGGAAATTTTCAGTATCTGTCTGCAAATAATTTTCAAACACGTGAGCCATGAAGGAAGATCACATTGACTCAAAGAAAACTACTTGTCCTTATCCTAAAGGAAAACTAGTTAGTGTCATTGGTGTTGAACACATTCAAGAGANGTGTCATTGGTGTTAAACACATTCAGGAGAAGGATCTTGTTTAAAGATGTGTCACCAGTATGTAACAGAGGAAAATTTAGACGCATGGTAGTTGTCTCACAGATAAGATTATCTCCTTTGAAAACATATGTTTCCATAGATGGATAATCATAGNCTTAATGGAAAAAAAAAAAAAAAAAGAAACAAGGCACAAGCTCCACCTTCATCCAAACCACAGAAACCCAGTTTCTTTCTTCCATCTGAAATAGTCGGCCAGTCCATCAGACTTTGAAACAGTGCTCATCTCTGTTTGAGCTGTGGTATTAGCCTCAACTATGAGTGAAATCACATTACACAGAGTTAAACATGTGCTATATGTAGTAAATACAGGCTTTAGAAGACTTATCTTCTGGCTTAGGGTGTGCTTTTAGGATGCAAATTTCCTCTTTACAATGATTTGCTCACTATGAGATTATGATTTGCTACCTGTGTGCTTTATTGACACACATATACATTACAGAGGTCGTAACTACCTGCCTACCGTGGGTGCAGCCACGATTACTTACAGAATTTGTTACTTTATCATTCCAATTAGAGGACTACCATCTGTTTGATTTCCATGCAAGCTCTTCAGAACGCATTTTTCAAAATAATTTTCCTGTATTGGGTCCCATTTGGCTACCTTCATAATTTTGTTTGGGCAGCATCTTCCATGCTGATCAACAGAATTCACTTTATTTAATATTCTCTCCCTTCACTTGCAGCAGGTATTTTTGTCCGCCCTCTTGCATTTTGTACTTTTGAGACTCATGAGCCATGATAATACACAAAGACTGTGCCAACATGGTCCGGAGTCCAAGCTTAGCCCTGGAGAAAATCCCCTTCATTACTGACAGGAGCAAACCGCAAAAAACCTCTGTTATTATATCCCTCTGAACATGAGAGACAGGTCAGTTAAAGCCTCTTTGGAAACCTGGCCAGGAAGCCAGCATAGGTACTTCCAAACAGTGCTAATATCAAGTACGACAAAGACACTGGAACTTGGAAAAGCCTGGTTGTCTCTTTCTCGCTTATTGTGTGGTGGCTACTCGTTTTATGATCACCCGAATATACACAGTAGTTATATACGTACTTATTGTATTACATCCATCCCTTTCTAGGGAAAATGTGCACATCCATTGCATGCTGTAATTCCAACTCATGTTAGGGTCTTAGCAAACAGGATATAGCCAAAGCAACAAGGCCCATTCCTTGTTTCCTCTCTGTTCATTCAGCAGTTGCAATAAATTATGCACGCTGTTTTTCCTGAAGAATCTCTTTAAGCGATCTCATAAACCAGCAGTATTTGCATTGCTGAGACAACTTTGTTCTACTTAGCACAAAGTAATACTTAGTATCTCCATGTAAAAGCAGAAGGGGTAGTGATTTGGAAGTTTATTCTCTTAGGGATCTCACTTTTAAAAACAATTATCTCTCTGTTATCTGTGGCACCTCCTTTTTTTCCTCACAGTAGGTGCCTAACACTAAATCAAACCCAAACCCCATATCTAATCAAAGATAATAGGAAATTTAAAAGATTTCCTTATCAGTTCCAAACACAGCACCAGGTAGTAGTTACCTCAGACTAGGAATCTTTCTGGGTGTGATTCACAGACAGAATTTACCTGCTATCTCTCCAGCTTTGGTGACAAACATGGTACTAAAGAATAAAGCAACATCCTCAGGTTGTGACATGCTGGAAATCTATGGGAAATGGATTCTCCCTTCCTAGCCCCTTCTGTGGTCATTAATGGTGCAAGGAGAATATAGAATATAACCAGTTATACATGAAGTATGTTATTCATACTGTCAGTGGACACAATTAACTGTACAAAGTACCTGGCATTGAGGTCAAGCTCATTCATGTTTTAGAAGTTTCCCAATGATAGAAAAGTTGTACATTTCCTCTGTTCAAGCTTTCATTTTATACTTTTAGAACATCTATCATTGCCTCTCTTGGGTCTTTTCTAGCTTGGTATAATTAAAAAAAGGAGGTGTTATATATTTTTTTCCTTCACTGACATATAATAATCAAATAATAATCACTGACATATAATAATCAAAAATATCTCATATAAAACTTCATATAAAACTGGTCATTGATATTTTCCTGACTAGAAGAAAGCCGATGTTTGTCTTCATACCAGGTTCATCGGCCAGAGCAATATCTCACTAGACTCATCACACGCAGAGTTACAATTCATTGATTTATTCATTTTCTCTTGTGCCCATAGTTTTAACAGCTGAGCATTTCATAACTTTTGAATGGCTTTGTCTCTGAAATAGATTGGTGAGGTAAAGAAATTTTATTTACTTCCATTTTAGTGGTGAAGAACTGAGGCAATGAGTGATTAAGTGACTTTTCAGAGATCGCAAAAGAATCCAATAATGTATCCCGGAACGAAGACCAGACCTCTTTAGTATCAGTCCAGTGCCTTAGCCACAAGAACATCTTTCTTTTCCTTTCTCCCTTAATAACCTCTAACTCATTTTTTCCAGGGATTCTGAATCTTGCAGCAGTTTGTTTCTTTTCACAGCTTGCATGCTTTTACTGTAATCCCATCAAACTCTCCATCCTTATGGTGCTTTCAAAAATATTTCATATTTATTTCTGATATCAGTACAAACAATCACAGTATTCTCAAAGTAGCATTATAGCAAAGCCAGTGTGAAACAGATGGAACAAATAAAATGAGGTGATGAAATGTTACTCTAATACATAATAAGCAGTGAGAAGACAATACATTGCTAACAACACTCACAGTCAGCTGCTTTTCTACTGTGTGTGTAAAAAAACTTTGTTAACAGAAATCATATCTAGTTATTTACCAGTATTAAGGTTAAGGCTTGCTTTTACTTAGTTTTCAGCTGGGACAAGGACATGTAGCAATTACTCCAGAGTTTGTATCATTAGCATAAAAATTGCAGAAATACCTAATTTCAGTTATGCACTGTAGCAGTATTTCCTTGGCTTGGGAGGAAGAAGGGAAGAAAATCTTTCAGCGCTTAGACAAAGAGAAGAAAGACAATATTTTGGATGCATCTTGGTAGATGCCTATCCCATTTTCTAATCCTGCTGCAAAAACTAATAAAGTGTAGCGGTCAATGAGTAAATGGATGGTGTTCATCAGAGTGTCTGTAGTCAGAAATAGTCCTTGTTACAGTCATGTAACTCCTGGTGAAGTCGATGGGACAGGGTCTATAGCGGGCTGTAAAGTAATTTCTCCAGTGCATGACCAATACAAATCAATCCCATTTCAGAAGTGAACTAACAACCCATTTGTGATGGTATCAATGAGTAAGCAATGCTAAAAATCATGAAGAATTTGAAGGCAGAATTTATCTAATTGAAGGCAAAATTTCTCCTTTTTTAACTGAACACTTTCAACATGATCATAAGTCATAAAAAGGGTCTATTCTGTATCTGAGCTAGGATTCTTGAGGATGCGTATGTCCTAATTCCCAAAAAATCCATACCATGCTTACCTTCAATATGAACTTAGGCTGCTGTAGCTTATAAATTCTTCATGTCCTTCTAGTAACAATTTGGAGATATTTCTAAGGAACACTGTATGTCTTCTCATCCATCTAGTTCTGACCATAGAGCATGGCTTTGGAGGCTGCTGGTAGCAGACAGTCTGCCATGTGAGGCACAAAGACAACAGCCATTCTCCTCACTAGCACTAGAGCAGCCCTCAGAAGGTAGGCTCAGAAACTCACCTGAGTATTCCCTTGCTTTGGTTAGTTTTCATCTCACTCCGATTTTCAGGTTGAATAACAGGGTTCTTCAGCAAATTAGCTCTCAACAATAGCAGCCAAAATTCAAGGAAGGTCTAAACTCAACTAGGATATTTAGAATTAAATGATTCCCACTTACCTTTTCTAGCACACATTCAAAGTTTCACTAAATTTCAAATTAACTGAGGGAAAATTCGTGTGTTGATGTTCTAGCTCAAACCTGTAACTTGGATCTCAAGGAGAAATACAGTAATTCCTTGCATTTTGCAGGGGTTAGGTACCATGATGTCTGCACACCCCAGATTCTGTGAAGAATGGCAGATCATTAATATGCAAATAAGCCATGCCTGTCTCCCCACCCCCCTCAGTCCCGGAGCACTGGGAGGTGTACCTGGCACCCTGTAACGGCACAGGGGACAAAAGGAGATCTATCGCTTCTGGCCCTCCCCACTCAGGGAGTCCTAGACAATCTGGGGGACTCCCTGTGGCTGCACCACTGCCACAGGGCTGCACAGTGGGGTAATGAGGTCCTGAGGCAGGGGTAAAGATGGGGCCCCCTGTCCCTGTGCCTCATGGTGGGGCAGCACCACCAGCTGCTGGGGTCCCAACACAGCCTCAGGGGCAGCAGCTGTAATAAGCTGTTGACACCATGTTATAAACATTATCCATCATGGAGCCTCTCCAACACTCATAAGGGAGTGAATTCTGGGCGGTCCCCAAGCAAGCAAGAGGCACCACCCCTGTGCCCTGTGGGGCATGCAAGTCTTTCCCTGCAGGGCAAGCCAGTCCCACCCCTTGGCGTGGCAGAGGGACTCTGCAAATGCGCACATGGAAAATCTCCATGAAGAATCAAGGGAAGACTATGGTGTCTTTGTTGGAAAAAATACTGTGAAGATGTGAGGGAGTGAAACTCAGTACACAATGATTTAAGGAAAATGAGCTGGAGGACTCATGGTAACTGCCTGCAAGCAGAAAAAATGCTTATTTTTGGCCCAAGAGCCAAGGAAAGAGGGACAGCAGTCCCCTGCCTTGTCAAGTGCCAAAAGAGGATCACCCAGATTTTTCACCCAACTTTAACCCCTTGTCTCATGCATATGCAAATCACCCCATGAATATTCATCCCTTCAACATTATTACATGAACATGAGCTTTGCAGTAAGTCCTTCAACCAATTAGCTCCAATGTTGCTCATTCTTTTCCCCTTGTTGTGCCTAGCACTCACTTTTGTTTACCCTCAAGGAATGCAGGACAGCATTTTTCACCCTTAATATTCAACCTCAACTCTCAGGTCTTTTGAATGATTTTGAAATCTACTAATCCTTCTAAAATCCACTAAAAATTCACTAAATTTTCACTAATTCACTAAAATCCCTAAATCTCCATGCCCTTACTTAACTCACTAAAATTTGTAATTTTCTCAATCCCCAAATCAGAGGTGAGGGATTACTGTATTCTGGTGCTTGCCTCGCAAAAAGCACTTAAGGCTTCATTCAGTTCCCTTAGTCCTACTTACATACTTCCAGTGTAAGAAGAAGTGGCGTAAGAAAATCTCCCAAATTTACAGGAATAATGTATACAAGCCAACCCTGTCAACCACTTTCATCTAGATTTAGCACCCAGAATGAGTCAGCTCAGCGAGTGGGACAGAAGGATGAAATGCTGGAACTACAGTCAGGTCTCCTAAACCACGGTACCACAGGTCTTGTTTGTCTCCTGCAAAGACCTCTGTCCGTGTAGAATGGCAGCTCATTAATATACAGATTTTCCCTGCACCCGCACATGGCCCCCCAGCGCTCTGGCGCTGTTTTGGCACTGCATTGCTGTGTGTTGGTGGTCGTATCAGTGCTTCCCAGTGCCCGTGGCCACCCCACGTTGGGAAAAAACACTTTTCCGCTCAGCGGGGGACACAGGTGCGGTGAGCTGCCCCCACTGCTGTCCCAGTGTCTCTCCAGGTGGGTAGACCTGGTCTCTCCATACTCAAGATAGATGTGGTGTCTGTTTTTTGACACCAAGTCTAACCTGAGAAAGTCTTGGACACCATGTCTAACCTGAGAGTGTGTAAATCTTCCCCCAAGCCAAGGGAAGCTTGGCAGGTGGCACTTGAGCTGAGCCGCTGTGGGAGTGGCGTACACCTGGTTCGACTCTGCCAAGGCTGCTCTGGTGTGGGACCCGCCCTGGCTCGCCACCCCGAGCCAGCACCACATGGGCAGCCATGGGGGGGTGGGGTGGGGTGTAAATTTGCATATTCATGACTGCCTACTTTGAATATTCATGCGTGTCAGGTTGCACATGCACAGTCCCGAAACAGGCCTCCTTAATCACTGAAAAATCACGCCGCTAAGATGTGAAGCCGCAATATGGGGGGCGCAAAGTGGAAGAGGGCCGACTGTACTGAAACTTCAGTACTTTGCAACTCGCAGAAAGATTCTCAGCGAGGACCAGATGCCAGAGCCACCTCATTTTCTCCAGCCTTTTTCAAGGTCTGATTTGACAGAATACTGGTCCAGAAATGAGCAGTGGCAGCCCTGGAGTAGATGGACATCTCCACAGCTCTGTAGCCACAGCCACATCCCACGGCAGGGGAAGGTGCTTTGAGCAGTGCTGCTGAAGGTATGTCACTACTTGTGGATGCTATGTCAAAATCTGTTAGAGGAAAATCTCAACCCTTGACTTTAAAATATACATTTCTGGAGAATATGAATATTCTTGTTTGTTAGTCAGAGTTAGGAAAGATGGATGCATTAACCAGCTACTCTGGTAACATCTGCAACAGTCAGTGTTCAGGAAGTGCTTTAGATTTTTGGCAGAAAAGTCCAGAAACTACAAAAAAAGCCCCCAACCCCACATAATTGAAAGCCCTAGTATTGGGAGTGATGGCTTTCCCTCGTTATGCTATAAAACAGAGAAACTCGTCTTTACATGAATTTCCAGTAACCTCTGTTTTTCCTACTCTTTTATACATGCTGTCCTCATAATATTTTTATAGGATGTGACAAAGAAACTATTTCAATAAATCTTTTCTTTCTTCATGTACTGAGGAACTTTTCATTTAGCCTTTTAAGATATGACACATCTTTTGACACTTTCTGACTCCCAGTACAAGGCAAAGGCAACTTCTGAGCTTGTGTTTTGGTTTTCTGACTCCTTTTGATCTGTTTAGCTGAGCCCTTGTCAGTTGAGAAAGAATTTTTAACCAATACATTTCTGGATTCTGAAAAAAAAAATTGCTTTTCATTAACACCAAGACAGCTTCAGTTAAAAGCTGCAGCAGAGCTCTCTTTTCCACTACACAGGTCTGGACTCTATTTATCCTTTAGTGCTTCCTCCATTTGTCTATAATGTCCCACTTACCAAAGTTTTTCTATCATAAGGTCTTTCCAATAATTTTTTTATTTATTACTCTTTATGATCATGGCCATCGACCTTGATCAATACCATAGTCCCATCTGCCCTACAGATAGCACTGATTTCACAGATAGAGATAAGCTTACTGATCTTTCCCTTCCTCAGTCCTTACTCACTTTTCTGTTTATTGCTGAGCAAAATACACTAATACTTTAGTTGTCATTAATTGTTTTTTAGATTTTATTTTCTCCACTAATACTTACATTAGCCATTTTGGATCTTTAAGACTGAAATACTCAAACTAAATGGTCATGCTTTTGCATATGAACATGATCCTACAAAGGCAAATAAGGAGTATGCTAATTTACATATTCAAAGAAGAAAATTTTTAAAATATCAAATATATTTCACAAATATATAATAAAAGACATAACACTTTTTGCAACTAAGTCTGGGCTTGATAGAGTGATTTATTCTTCAAGTTAACATCAAGACAACATTTTGCCCAGTCACACATATATTCACCTACAGAATTTAGCCCTCAGTCAATTCAGATGTAATTATTATTATTTCCTCCTACTTCCATTTAAAGGACTGTAGACTTTTCACTCTCTACTTTACACAGCACACGTGGTTCTCATGACAAAAGAAACTAAGAGATTATTTTTCTCTCCATTTTAATTAATCCGTTTTGCACCAAAACTAAAAAAAGAAGGCAAAGACAACAATGGAAATTACTTGGAATCAGATAGTGAGTAAGGTAGTGAACTACCCGTACATCTTTACAGGTTTACTACTTTACAGCCTTACCGCTAGTTCACATTAGACATATAAACTAAGTTTGTGGTATCATGCTGAGCCTCATTTGTATAAATCACAAGCTCCAAGAGGGCACTCCTGTAAGGCACCCTTGCAGGTAGCCGATGGAGGCTGGTGGGTGCAAGTGCTGTGTTTCAGCACTTGTCCTTAGGTCAAGCTGTCTTTGTATTTCCTACCAGCTCCTTATTCAGCTCCACTCTCACCTCCTCCCTCACCTCCCAGTCCACCTCACTTCCAAAAATGCCTGCTTGTCTTCTTAAAAACAGACAGTTTTAATGGAAGAGCTCGACACAGACCCTACAAGAAACCATCTGCGGTGGTTAAAATGAGGGATTTATGAGCAGCTGACAAGAGGAAAACATCTGACAACCTTAAGTTAAAGTTGTTCTTCTGGCTAGTATCATTGTTAATGATAACTATTAAAAAAAATCTAGTGTCTCACTGAAATATCACACTGCATTGCTTTATCACATTGAACTGAGGCCAATAGAACCTTTATAAAAAATTCCAGGGCTTTAAAGGCTCTTTCAAGGTGGGAGCTGCTGTAGTAAAAGAGTGCGGTGCTGTGAACTTCAGAAACATTGCCTCCAGGACAATACTGGGGGAGCTTCCACAGAGGAGTGTTAGAAATTCTGCCCAAAGCAGCTCAGCACAAGTAAACTGCAAACAGATAGTAATTCGGAGGGAGGAGAAGGAACAAACAGCCAAAGATAATAAGATAAACAATACACAATTATTCAAATAGACTAAACATAAATAAAGCTGCATGTGTGTCTCTGTAGGCCCTTTGGGTCACTACAGAATTAAGGACGCAATTAACAAGGATTAAGACATTTTCAAGAAGCTAAACTTATTATTTACATTTGTTCTTAGCTGTAGTGGGGCATTTTGAAATTTATTGAAATTAGGAGTGCGCTATTACCAAGATAAACATTTCTGAAAAAGAGGTACTGGAGCAAGTTGAGAAAACCCAAGCTGATGAAGTCAAATAAATTAGGAGTGTTCAGAAGCTAAACTTTAGAACAGAGCAACTGGCAAGAGCCTGCAATGTGGAAAAACAACGTTTTTTTCCAAGACTAAAGAATTTCTGTCCTTAAAAATACGAGACACAAAGGTCAACCCCAGCACTGAGGATACTCACTATGTGCAAACACAGACATGGTTATTTTGGGAGTGCAGGATCAGGCCAGCTGGGCCACGGCTCTCTCCCTCAAACCTGAAAAAGAGTCCCAGGAAATTAAGGAAGTGGAAAGTGTCAGCAGGTTTTCAAAGTCCTTTGACCGGGTTCCACGTAGAGCAATGGATCAAATGACAAATTGTGGATTTGTACACTGAGTTATAAATGGATTAAGCAATAGGAAACAAATAATCTCAGTATGGTTTTGAAAAACAGTAAATACCAACCCCCTGGTGTCTTAAAGGTTAAACCCTCACATCTTCCTTTTTCCCTTGCATTTATTTGTTCATTGTGAAGTGTTCTGAAGAGATTACCTGAAGAAAAAGAGGAACATTTGCCCTCAGGAAAGCTGCGTTCTTCTTGCCTCCACCACTCCCGGGAGGACACTGAACAGGCAGGCCAAGGTTCATGCCAATACATTATCGGTTCTAATTTCTTACTATTGGGGACATTATTTCACACATTGCTGGCTGTGATTTTTTTTTCTGCTGTACCATTCTGCCACCTCAGAGCTAGGTCTGGAAAGTGGAGCAGGTGAAACACAGAACGTCCTGCTGTTCCTCGGATGATTTTTCACAATGATTTAGAGAGGAATGACAATGTGTCACTGAAGTTTATGCACACTGCTAAGACTGAAGACCAGCATAAATTATGGAAGATGGCACGTGATTTTAGTAGACTTCACTTATACACCCCAGGCATGTAAAATGTAGTCTGAAAAATACAAAATAACATGCTCATAGGTGAAATAACAGTTTCTTGACATGAAATGGCATTCTCTTCACTTGGTGGTTTCAGGAAAAATTCAATATAGGTTGCAGAAGGCATTCCTCACACTTCTCCCAGGACAAAGGTAATGACACATAAGCAAATAAAATAGCATGAGCCATGCTAGATAAACAGACCAACACACCACAGGCAGTTTCAGACCTCTGTATTTGGCAGGCTGTGTCCTCTGTGTGGAGTTCATTGCTAAACAGGGCAGGTTTAGGCTCGATGTTAGGAAGAGCTTTTTCATAAAGAGAGTGAAATGGTTTGCCCAGGGAGGTGGTGGAGTTGTCATCCCTGGAGGTGTTTAAGAAAAGACTGGATTAGGAACTCAGTGACATGGTCTAGATGATGGGAGGCTTGGATGGATGGAGCGTGGTGCCCGTGGTTCCATGCTTGTAGGTTCGATCCCTGGGCAGGCATTCGCTTGGGATTTGGACTAGATGATCCTGTGGGTCCCTTCCAACTCAGAATAACCTGTGAACCTGTAAACAAGGGCTCTGACTTGGGTTTTGTTCTGTTGTTTGCCATAGCTGAAATAGAAGCTGAAGAGATCCTGGGAAATCTAATGGAAACAGAGGCATGGCTGACATTAAGTAAGGAAAAAATATGAAGGGAAATGAACACTAGCCAGAAAAACAAGCGTATGCCCACCCTCACTGCTCACTCATACAGGCAGCTTGCTCCCTGCCCTTGCTGCACTCCCAACTCACCCAGTCCCTCTGCCTCACGTGGAAAAGGCTCATAACGTTTAAGAGTTCCCATTTCTAAGCCTGCAATAAGCTACTGGACTCGTAAGTTTTTCTTCACAGTCTGAGCCTACTACTGACTCACATGTCCCCTCCACTCCTCCCTTCCCCACTGCACCAATATGCCTCTCTTCCTTGGACTTACAGCACTGTCCCGCACTGAAATGCAGAGGTAGCTGTGCCACAGGTCAGATCCTGGTGGGCCTCCACACTGCAGAACATCAAGCGCCAGGGCACCTTTTTATGGGATGCGAGGCTGAGACAGAAGTGCCTCTGCTGGTCTCTCAAGGCAGCAAGCCTACACCAACTCAGGATGTTCTGCCCTGTCCCCAGCCTCCCATTCCGGTTCCTCTTTATGCCTGTACTGATCTTGTCTGATCTTCTGGTCACCTGGTTCAGGAAGTTAAGCTGGCAGAAAACTAATCCTGCAAAGAAATGTGTGGCCAGTTCAGCTCCCAAACTAACTTACTGCATCAGTGCCTGCCCGAGGGGCAAGTATTGGGCAAGGGATAGGAGTACACAGGCCGAGGTGAGGACACAATAGCCGTGGTGCCATGAGCACTATTTGGAAGCACACCCTTAGGCACCAGTCTGCTTTCCACCATCCAAACTGCAGTTTGTCTGCACCTGTACAGCAGTGAGAGCCTCAGGTCAAGAAGGTGAAACTTTGGGATAAAAACCTACAGAATTCAGGCATCTCTTTGTCTAGGAGACACCTCTCTGTTCAGGAGCTCAGGGTCACACCTCTAGGCTTGAGCATATAGACCCCATGGGGAGCAGTTAAGTCTTTTTTGGATCTCCTTTACTTTGTCATATTGCTATTAAGTTCCATGTGCTGGACTTAAATAACTGTTTTGTGATGTACATAGTAGAAAACCGTACGCAATGGAGAGAGTGTAGAGAGGATTATCTCCGCTGTAATGGAGTCAGGATCATGATGCAGGGATGCTCAAGGTCATGCAAGGTCATCAAAGGATGATTTGAAAGCGTTGCTTGCATTCTTGCCCAGGACAGAACAAAATCGGGACTAAACTGGGAAGGAGAGGGAGTCTCACAGGCATCCCATGGTTTCACAGAGCAGTCCAAGTGGAACTCCTGCTATTTCATGAGGAAATACTGAAAGAGCAGAAAAGATGGCACCATTGCTGGCTTCCATGAACTTCCCTCTGCCCTGTTCCTCTGCCTGTCACTGCCCTCTCCTTTGCTACAGTGGGAGGGAGACAGCGTGGCCAGGCAGCATCCTCTTACTGCCGGCAGACCTCTCAAGTACAGAGGTGAGACAGAGAAGGACTTGTCCAAACCTCCTAGAAGGACAGAAAGCAGGAGCCACTGCCCAGTGCCAACGAAAGAAATCTACCCAAAGTAATAATGTTGCAAGTGGGGGCTGGGAAAAAATGAGCTGCTTCAATTAGGAAGGGCTCAAGGGGAAGGGAGCGGTAGCTTGTATATTTTTCATCTAGACAATTAGGTCTGATCCTCAGGGCAGTGGATGTTAGGACAAGGCTGGAAAACTTGCCCTAAACTAGCAAAGCACAAAGCTTCCCTGCAGTGTGTTCTCAGCCCCAAGAACTTCCTGGTAACTCTCAGGTTATTGAGGCAGATTGTTGATTAGAATCCAAGAGAGGATTAGAAACTCTTTTAAGCATAAATAGTATTTGCAACTGTGTGAGTTAAGCAAACGGATACAAGGGAAATCAAACCTCATGCTTCAGGGCATAAACTGCTCTCTTGTGAGTCAGGATCAACCGTTTTTTTCTTTCCTCTACACATAGCATCTCATAATTAGCTAGGTGCTTGCTGTGGTTTTGATTTGCTCTGAAGTATCGGTTGCTGGCCGCTGCCAGAGGCAGGATGCTGGACTAGATAGACCCGTGATGTGTTTCTGTAGGGCAACCCTTTTGTTCCCATACTGGCAAAGCTCTGTGGGAAAGCTTTAGTGATTCATGTCTTCAGCGGCTCCTGGTCTTGCTGTACATTGTCCTCTCATTTCCATAGGCACTAAAGTCACTCTGAATTACTACAGAAATAAAAAGGCAAAGTTGCAGGAAGGGTTATTTATCTACAAGGTGCAGACAGCATTTACTTAGTAAATACAAAGATGCTTTTAGGACCTATATGAGAAATTAATTATTTTCTGTATTCCATTTCAGCAGCAAAGAAGTCACACAACTTATGGAAGGTTTTGTATATTGAAAAACATGTACTTCTATGTGCATGTGTGTGTACATACATATTTATGTATGTATATGTATAAATATAAGTTGGTCCAACAAAAGGATTTGAATTACATACTAGCATTTCCTTACAAATTAAAGGCAAGCAAGGACCAGTAATGCAGGTGACAGAGCATGCACTAACAAAGTCTGCCTCTCCATGCTGCCTCTTTGATGTACCTCATCTCTGCCCCAAAGGAATTTCATTATCCTATGGTGAGCTGGTAATGAAATCTGTACTCAGAATCAAGCCTCCACAGAAAACGATATCTTGACTCTTTGTTCTGTACAGACTAGCTGTGTGGGGTAGGAATATGTTTCTATTTGTGGGTGATCTGAATGTACTTTGAATACTGATCTCCAGATAAAAACGATAGAGATCTAATTTGACAAAATACTGAATTGCTCTATCTTGCTTTATCTAACAAAATTTTGATGCTTATTATTGTGATTAATATTTCGTGCAATACTTGCACTGTTCAGCATGTGTGATCTGGGATGATACTCGTAATGTTCAGCATGTGTGAGAAAATTCTCTCTGTGGAGAGCGGAATGGAATGTCAAAGACCCTGATTTATAAAGAGTGCAGAGGGCTCTTAAGTACTATTTTTAGAACAATGCCGCAACAGATTTACACACAGAGAAAGAACCCTCCTCTACAGTCACTTAGGAGCAAAGTAGCATTTCACTGCATAATAATGAGGAATTAATTGCTCTTTGTCATCACTTTTTATGCAAATTGCCATGGAACATTTGCCCAATGTGCATTTTACCTTTTAACAAAGAAAGTAGTCATGACAAACTAGACCAAATTTCATAAGCTAAAGACAAAAGTAGGCTGTACCATACATAAATTGCAGCTAGCAAGTCTATTCCTTTGAGGAACTCTAGCAACTTCCTATGAAAGTCCATTAAAAAAAAAAAAGGAGGAAAAAGGTTTCTTGGTCTACACATCCAGTTAAATTAAATTATTAGCTCAATTATTAGACAAGCAACACTTTTTCCTCATAGAATTTGCTTGTTCTTTATAGCCTTCATTTATTTTTTTCTTTTCACTTGGTATAAGCACCAAATATAACCAATTTTTGGTTTCCTTACCAATCTCTCGCAAACTTTTACTCATATTGTTAGTTAATTTCAAATGTGGTGGGTTACCAGTTGTTCAAAAATGTTTTTCAGACTTCTATTAAAAACATGCTCCACACATCAGTTTTGTCTTTCATGTATGTTTCCACAACATCTATATTTATACTAAACTGACAATTCTTCCAAGAAAACCAGAACTGAAACAGCTACAGAATAGAATATCCTTTCATTTTAAGGAAGAGAAATACATAATAAATCAACTTTCTTCTACATGAAGCTTTAATTTTTTAGTCATTCTGCAACTGACACTGAAAATCTGATGCAAAAATTAACTAGGTAGCAGACCAGGTAAAAATGTAAACATCATAATGGATTGAATTGTGTCAAAGCATTTTGTCTAGAATCATCTCAACGTGTTTGGGGTTTTTTTCCTGAGAAACATAGGAAGGATATCAGTGCACCAGGAGTTTCTGTTTTGCATGTGCAATTAATTCATCCAGTGAACCAGGTCTCTTCAACCTCTAGTTTCTACCAACTTCAAACATAATAGTGAGTTCAAACAGAGTTCTTTTTCTATTCATAAGCTATTCACTGCAACCCTTTATAGTTTGCAACTTCAAGTTAACATAGCAAAGAGCAGTTTTAAATCGCTCCTGTAATCAAGAGTCACAATATTTCCTGCGGCTACCAAAAACTCACCCCCCACCACCACATTGCAAGCCAATGCACCCTGATTTCACCTATAAGACAGAAAAATAACGGAGTCTTGACCTCTGCCTTAAGTGTTAACACTTCAGCAATACTATCTACTAAATAAAAAATAGATTAATGCAGCTTATAAATTCCTCTACACGGAAACAGCCACCTTCATCCTTACAGAAATGTATTTTCTGTCCCAGTCCTTGCTTAGAGTGCCTTCTTGAAAAAAAACAAAAGGAATTGATGTAAGATGTAAATGAACCAAACAGATAATTACTTGAGTGGAAATCCACAGTTTCAAGTATTTGGTTAGTATTAGAGACAAAAGCAAAACAAACTGTCCCAGCAAAGTCCAAAGCCTTCAGTATATTACTGAAGCACAACACCTCCCTGCCTCACACCATCAGAATCGCAGATTTTGGGGGATTTAACCTGCAATAACCATCCAGAATACTCCAACAGCTTCTCCATCAGAAGGCCATCAGTGCTGTAGAGAACCATCATGACAGTAGATTTTGATGAAGAATGAGAGCAGATGAGGATTTTGAGATAAGGATCATAACTGGAAGAGGTCACGGGCAAAACAAGTACTGAACAATCTTAGAGATCAGAATGATTGTGGGGAATTTTTGTCATAACTGTGGTGAAGGCCCAAGGGGTGGATTTTATGTAAATTGCTCACTTTTATTTGGTGCTGTGAAGTTGTTTTGGGTTTTGGCTTTGGTTCTGGGGTTTTTCGTATGGGAATTTGGGTTATGTTTTGGTTATGTGTCAATGTAAGTGAAGGTTATATGATGAACATGAAATTTAATGATAATTCTTAAACATGTGATTCACAGAGGCAAGGGGTGGAATGTATTGGGTTTTCCCTGGCTAGGTTTTTGGTAGCAGCAGGGGGCTATAGGTGAGGCTCCTTTGAGAAGCTGCTGGAAGCTTCCCCCATGTCTGGCAGAGTCAGTGCCAGCCGGCTCCAGGCCAGACCTGCTGCTGGCCAAGGCCAGGCCAATCAGGAGTGGCAGTAATGCCTCTGTGATAACGTATTTAGGAAGTAAGAAAAAAAACGTTAAGGGGTAGATGAAGATGGCAGCCAGAGAAGAGCAGAGTGAGAACATCTGACCAAGGTCAGTGGAGAAGGAAGAGGAGAAGGTGCTTCAGGTGCCGGAGCTGAGGTTCCCCTGCAGCTCATGGTGCAGCCCACGGTGGAGCAGATGCGCCCTGGCAACCCACAGAGGACCACAGGGGTGCAGAGATCCACCTGCAGCCTGTGGAGGAGCCCACGCTGGAGCAGGTGGATGCTGGAAGAAGTCTGTGACCCTGTGGGAGACTCATTTTGGAGCAGGGTCCTGGCAGGAACCTACAGACCTGTGGGGAGAGGAGGCCACACCAGAGCAGGATTTTTCTGGTAGGATTTGTGACCTGTGGGGGATCCACACTGGAGCAGCCTGAGTCTGAAGGACCGCACCCTGTGGAAAAGTGACCCATGTGGCAGCAGTGCGTGAAGAAGTGTTGCCCATGGGAGAGACTCACACTGAACGAGTTTGTGAAGGACTGTCTCTCATGAGAGGGATTCACACTGGAGCAGAGGAAGGACTCTCTCTGAGCAGGGGCAGAAATAACTGACCCTAACCTTCATTCCCGTCTCCCTGCACCGCTGCGGGGGATGAGGCAGAACTTGGAAGGAGGGGATGGAGGAAAAGTGTCTTTAGGATTTGTTTTGCTTCTCATTCCTAAGCTCTGATCCTGTTAGTAATAAATTCAATTAATATCCTCACTTGGAGTCTGCTTTGTCCATGATAGTGATCAGTAAGGGATCACTCATGGTCCTTATTTCAACTCCTGAAACCCTTTGTTATATTTTCTCTCCCCTGTCCATTTGCAGGGGGAAGTGAGAGATTGGTTTTAGTGGGTCCCCAACAGTCAAAGCACTGACTGAGCACCAGTAAATCTACATCCCTTGTGTTCTCCACCAGCACTCCCACCAGTCTTTCTCCAGACTCTGTTCAGACAAAAGCCATCCCCGACCTCCACTAACCTTATGCTACAGTCATGTTTCAGCTTTATGAAGCACACATTATTCTGAAACTACAGGATGATCAGATGTGCCTTTTAAATTTTATGTTCCCATGTGTTGCTGCATGTCACTTCCCGCCCCTCCCTCTGAAGGCAAATGGATGGGCACCTTGGCCACCTCCCATAACACAGTAGGGTCATCCACTGGCATGCTCTGCTGAAGCTGCTGGCTTTGCACTCTGCTTCACCTTCCCCTCCATCTCCACTGCTGACCCCCAGTGCCCCAGGCTCCTCAACCAGTACCACCAGCACTGCATTGTCTTCCTGGCTCCATCTGCTACACCCTGCATGATTTACCACCAGGAATACCTCCTCACCTTAAGTATGCCTCCTCCTGCAAAGGCAAAGGGAGCCCACAGCCACCATGACAGCAGCGCAGAGACGAGGACCAAGAGAGACATTTCCAGAGGCACAAGAGGTAGCCAGGCATTCAGTGAGACATTCTGCAACAAATACCAGTATGAAGAAACTCCTTGTGACTTCTCTGCAAAAACAGCCAGATGTCCTCTGCTGTGGCTGCACAATTTACCCAGGAAGGAAAGAAATCCATTTGCACAAAGCCCCTGTCAGTCACAGTTATGCACTGCAAGCTGAATCATGGGTGCTAAAAGGTAAGAACTGTTACCAACTAAGTATCTTTGTGAGTAATAATTACGTCTAGACTTTTAATTAGTGGATTTGAGTCTAGTCAGCCACTGGTATATGTGCATAAACACTCATCGATGTTGAAGACTACATGGAATAGAAGACTCCTTAGAATCAGTAATTTCTTTCCATAGAACAATGTGTTTTTTCTTGTCCATCTTCTGTTCCTTCCCCAAATCATGACTTTGAATCAAATCTTACCAAATAACTGGTGTCTTGTGACACGTCAGAACTGCAACCTAGACTGCTCAGAAATATCTCTGGGCTCTTGAACGGAAAAAGTCTCCATACTGATATTTAATGCCAAGAACACAAATGCCACTCTGTCACATCTAGATTAACCTCCACATGCCCTCCTTGTTCTCCAGCCTCAGACGTTTCACCCCCCTTGGCACCGCTCAAGAGAAAGAAGCTTTCTTCATACTCTCTTGGGAATTCCTTGATTTGCAGAAGGACAGCCTGGCCAAAGCAAAGGTTTTGCCTCCAGTCTCAGACTCTGCTGTAGATATTTTCACTTTTCTGGATAACTGGTGTAGGAATGAGGTGAGCTATGTAGTGAAGGGATTTCCATGATGAAGTGATGGGGGGATAAGTTATCAGGCATTGGCTGGATGATCTTTATCATTGGCCAAGTAGAAGGATTGGTACCAAGGTGGCCCGGTTCTGTTTCAGCCTTGTGCAAGACCCATAGTCTTTGTAATATCTCTCTTTGCAATTCTCTTTGTCCCTCATTTACATGTGAAGTGGCTGTGGCCTGCCTCCCCCTCACCTCCATTTATGACAGCACTAACAGAGTATTTGACTACAGACTCACCTCCACGTCTCCTGCAAAGTAGAAACTGGTACTATTTGAAATCCTCCACCTTGCAGACAAGTTGAAGGGCTTGCTCCTCCTCTTCCCCAAGGCCAGGTATGCAATTTTGGTAAGATTTATGCCTCTGAGTCAGAGCATACCAGGGAACACTTGTACAAGGTGTTACGTATATGCTAATATTTTGTAGGTATAGCCAATTTATAATCAGCAATTTAAGAGAAGGTGTTGCTTCAATAAACATTACTGTTTGTAAATCTGTGGTTGTGGAAGTTTTTATTGGACCAACCAGATCTACAGTGCCAAATTAGTAAACTGCACTATTTGTGAATCTATGATTGCGAATGAGACCAGACTTAGAGTGTAAACAAAACTATTCGTGCACCTGGGATCTCAGTGAACATGACCAGACTTACAGTGCTGAATTGATTCTAATCAGAAATTAAGCTTGGCTGCACCCAGCCCCTCCAGTCTCAGGACTAGCTGGAAAGCAAGGGAGTGGTGTGTTTTCTGTCAAGTTTCTGTACTTTTAATACAACAACTATAAAAACAAAGTGTTGTTGAAAAAGATGGATTAGAAGTCTTTTGAGCAAGCTGAGCTAAAACAAGGTTTTGTCCACAATTGCCCTCAAATGACTTTTGCAGCTGATTTTCCTGTGCTGATTCTGTGACAGGAGAGCATGAACTAAGATTTAAATACATCATTGCAGAAGTCTTTGCTTTTAGAAGCAGACTCTCGGATTATCCTGATCTGCAGAATCATGGAATTTGCCAGAGTTGACTTTTACAGCTCTTAAAAAAATAAAAAAATGTCTAAACGTAAATTCTAAAGTGTTACTCACAAATTGTAAATAATAATAAACACAAAAAGTTAAAAAAAATTAAGTAGTAATAGAGCTGAAGAGGTTCTCAGAAAGGGGCACTAATTTAAAGCAAAACGAGTAAGGACAAAGCCTTAACCTCACTGGCCATGCCCAGGACTAGCTATGGTCTGTATTTGCTCTGCTTTTCACAGCACTGATCTTCAAGCTACCAGCCTGCTGTTGGGATTGTGTTTGTTATGGAGCAGACAAATTCTGACATCCTGCAGAATCAATGGAAAGAATAATCCCTATGTTTTACTGTCTAGCACAGGTGGTGCAAGTACTTTTCCCAAATTAATAAATGTCAAACCAAAGTCTGGCAATCCCAGCAAGTATGTGATCTGAAGAGTTTACTTTTTTGTTCATTGGAAAAAAAAAACAAAAACAGATAATTAGTGACCACAGAAAAATTTTTGGACATAACATGTAACCTTAATGACTCCAAACCCTCTATTTCTTGATCTGCAAGGAGTTCCTTATCCAGTAATCCCTCGATACTTTGTGGCTCACAATTCGTGGCTTCAATACATTATGGGAGTTTTTCCCCCCAGCTTTACTGTATTTACCATATTTACTGTTTTTACCGCTACTTCATGGATTTCACTTTGTGTGGCATCTTTCTGGAACCGACCCCTGTGAAATTAAAGGGATTACTGTATTCTCCTTTTTATTATGCCATCTGAATCTACATTTTTTGAAAAGGTCAGTTCCTGCCATTCTTTCCTACCTTGCTTCCTGATACTATAATTTTAATCCCAGTAACAATGCTTTGTTAGTAGTACCGTATATTTCAAATACGTATTGTATCTCATCAGATCCCCAAAATATCATGCCAGGGATCTGAAGCTCCGTGCATGACAAATGTTCCTTTGTATGGCTTTTGATGTGATCTCAAGCCACGCTCTGGAGACATTACATTGTGGATCTTTGATATCGTGCACCATGACAATGTCTCCTTCATAGCTGTCACAGCCACTGACACAGGGCGTGCTGTTCATACCGCCAGTGCTCCAGGAAATGCAAAGTACCTGGGGTGTGTTAGAATTTGGTTGCAAAAAGACATATGGTGCCTGTAGTATAATCAGTAATCAACTGTGAATTTCTTAATCACTGTGAAGAAAATGATGCAATATCATTAATTCTACCTGCACAACCCAGGAGAATATGTGCATAATTACCAATAATGACACAGATCTGAGCACAGGAAACAGGGCTTATCCAGGAAAGCTGACATTTTTCACCAAAATGCTGCAGAGTAAAATGTACTTCAGAAGGAAATGACAATTTCCTGAATTAAAACCTGCAGAATTTGTCCTTATTTTTCCCTTTTCACTCCTTCATTACCATTGTAAAGATCAAATTGCATAAGACCCACTAAGTGTTGCTCTTTCATAAAGTCTTTGAGTCAAAGTAGTTGAAGCCAAGACTGTAGTACTTGTCTTCTCATAGCACTTTAAATTAGGGATTGCCCATCACTAGAGAAAAGACATTTGTTTTTATAAATATGACTGAAATACCTTGCAATACACAGCATTCTCCAACAAGTGGCACTATTAAGACTATTCAAGTTACAAGATTGATATGCAAATGAAATCTAAGAAAGGGATGTTGGGACATGTTTTACAATATTGGATTCACTTTAAAATCTTTTAAATTTGCATATGAAATATGATGGAAATATATATTCATAATTCAGCTATTCTGGAAAGTTTTGTGTTATCCACAAAGAAACCGCTGAAAAGTAGGTCAAGTGCCATAAGCTGCATCAGGCAGTCCTCTCTAAAGGGATGAAGTCACGGCAGTGTGAAGAAACCACCTAATTAAGACATTAGTAAAGGTGATGTGTAACCAGTAAATTTGTCCATGGGGCTGAGCTAAAGCAAGTTGTTGAATCTGTGGATGCAGCCTTTTCTCAAGGGTGGCATTGCAGCTTAAACAGAAAGCTATTCCTTAAGTATTCATGGGTCAACTTCTAAACTGTACTGCTTCACATTTATTTTTACCTTATTTTGTTGTCATTGCTTGACAAATTGTAGATTGTTTCAAGAGACCATAGATGATGTCTTTTCATATAACTCGTATTAGTCTGGAATACGTTTGGTTGCACTTCAAGAAAAATTTTCCAGAAATAGTTACATATACATAAACTGAGGTGTGGAGATAGTTGATTATAATGGAAACAAGATCAAACTGGATTTTTTTTTTTGCTGGAATATAAAAAGTTTGGGAATGAATTGGAAAGACAAGGCATTAAAATGTCAAATACATGATATAAAATAGCATTTTTAAATGGTAGGTTTCATTCAGTTAGTCTAATATTTCTTCTTTATTTGGAAATCAACTCTGCCAGTTTCCCCTAGTCTTCTACTTTTATATAGAGACGCAATAATATATAGTACTATAGAAAGATATAACAATATAGAGAGATATAATGACCATGATAACATCAGATCTGAGTGATATATGGAAATGCAAACTCTGTCTTCTATTATGAGTTGATCACAAAATTATTAATAATATTTTGGGTATTAAAAGATGCATAGAGGTGCTTGGTGAGTTTTTGAAAAGTCTACATGCCCAATCCCTGCTTGACTCCAACTCCTTTCATTCTGTGTGTATCTTTGCCTTGCACAAGCATGATCTGGCTCACACTAAAGTCACTGCAATAAAATCTAGAATGCACATTTTTCACTTTACTCTTCCTCTCAGCCAAATAATAACATTCATTTTAAAACATCAGCCAATAAGATAAATGGCAATTATTGTGCCTTTCAGCAATGAGAGCTATGGGCAGAAGTGTAGACAGCATGCTTTCTTGAGTTTCCAGCTTGGACAGCTTTGACCACCTAGAGCCCTGTCTCCTGTATTGTGCTGTAAATAACAGAATACCTGCACTTTGAATGCAGGGGTATAATGAGCACATAGCATGTTAACTAAAGCATTACAAAAGCTATCCATCCTTTCCATTATAGTATTTTTATCTCTCATGCCACTGCAAAATTGTTTTTGTATCTCAGGGAAAAACAAGGCAACAAGAAGATTCAGCTCAGTGTTTAAACACATGATGAGTCTTCTTACACGCTGTGGGACTTTTCACATGCCTAACACCATATATGTCTGCAGAACCAGCACCTAAATGGCAGTTGTGAGCAAGGCGTCATGTGAACATTACTTAGAAAAGGAAAGTGAAGTTTATGAGTCAAAATCGTCAGTGGGGTGCTATTCTACAGCCACATGTAACTAGGAAAGGTAGGGGTAAAATCCTGGAGAACTATAAATGCTTTTCACTTTACACAAACAGACAGCGGGGCAAAAAACGGTGCATGGGGAGAGCCACACTTTGAGAAGTGGAGATACATATATTTGTCCTTAGATATAAAGAGTTGAATCTTTGTTGACATGTTTTTCTGTAGTTTAGCAGGCTTTGAAAATGCAGGTAGCCTGACGGAGCAATTTCAGAAGACATCAGTGAGATAACTTCCCAGGAACTGCTCCTCTTTGAAAGATACAGAAAACATCGTGTGTCTATAGTGAAAGAGGGAAGCAGAGGATGAAAACGTACAATAAAAACTGACAAACGCAGAAAAAATAACAAACATGCACATGTTAATTACTGAACGTGCTTTTGTTAGCAGCAGGTCACCGTCATTCTTTATTGACATTTAGTGCAACTGCAGTTGCTTTTTCAAGACCACTGACCCAGGAAAATGTAACTCTCCAGTTATCCAACGCCCTTTAATTAGAGATGTCTCCAGAGATAATCTCACTCACGGCCCCTATTGTGAGTCATTTACTCTCCAACTTTCCTTTTCATGAGCCGGCTTTCATCTTTGTTTTTCTGTCCTAGTCCGGCTGAGTAAACCGGGCTTGTAGAATGCCGCTGATTCATTTACCGGCTCTCCCAGCTGCATTTCGTGTCCAGCGACATTTGGGGCCTCGCTCAGAAGCACCGGCTGCCGGTACCGACACAGTTTGCGGGAATCGCAGCTTCCCACCCGGCACAGGGGACCATGGCGGCAAAGCCTCGCAGCGGGAAAAAGGGCTCCAAACCCAACTCCCGCCACGCCGGGAGGAGGCGAAGAACCACCAGAGCTCCCGCGCAGGGAACACTCGGCGGGGCTGTGTTATCTGTACCGGGAGCGCCCATCTCTCCGTGCGCAGCACGGCACGGCTGAACCGCGGCCGGCGGGCACTCCACGTAGGATGAGGTTTCTCCGCGGGGGCGGAGCGCGTAAAATCTCTCCGGCACCAACATCAACGGGCGGCCCCGTGGGGTGCCCGGGGCGGGTGCTCTCTGCCCTGCCCACACCTCGCCC
>WEKX01008956.1:99712-155103 GCA_013390025.1 Pitta sordida | reverse complement strand
CGCGCCCCCGCGGTGTGTCCCGCACGGCCGGGCCGGGGGCAGCCCCGCCGACACCTGCACCCCCCGAGCTCTTCATTCCATCCCCGTTCCCGTCGGTCCGGGCAGGGATGCGAACTCCGGTAACAATTTTGTTGGATGGGGAAGGCAGCGCCCCGCGGAGACTCTGGCTGTCACGGAGGAGGCTGTGTGTGAAATCGTGCCTCTCCTTTTGTGGACCGGGCTATTTTGGTCGTGCGGCGGGGTGTCTTGTTTAAATCGCCTCAGTTGCCTCGAGATCATTGTGCCCGTGTTGTTGAGGCTCCGGAGTAAACTCTGGGTTTCAGTCTTTAATAATAAACGTAAGACAGGGACGACATGTGATTAGAAATACTCCTTAGGATGTTGGAAAGATGGGACGTTAGTTACTACGTTGCTGTTCGCTCTAGTGGAAGCCGTGTCAGTGTTTTTAGAGACTTTGAAACTGTCGCTAAACTTGTGCATATTTTTAATTTTGTGTTCTGAGAGTCGAGCTGGAAACAAGTCGGGTTTGTTTTTTGTTTGTTTTTTTTTTAATTGGGAAGGTCTGAGATTCTGCTGCAGCTGGTGGAATGCTCTGCAGTTTGAGGAGGGTGGTGATGCTTGGGTAAATTGACTTTTTCAGGTATGCAAATATTGAAATTTGAGATAATTGCGTTTGATGGGATGGATAGAATAAAGCGATAAGATGATGTATCATGCTGTTGCTACAACAGCCCTATAGACAAAAGCTTTAAACCACTGTTCTGAGAGCTTTACATCTGACACATAGAAATAAAATTCCACTTCAGATGTGGACTTGCCCTTTTAAAAGCGTGTGTTGCCTTCTGTATCCACCCGTCTGCCCCCTGTCACTGGGATCTTGGCGGTTGTGCAGTGAAATGGATTGGCGTTGTACTTCCCTGCGGTGTGCTAAACCTGTGCTTTCAGCAACGTTTTTCACATTTGACCCTTCAGCTTCAAAGGCTGTTCTGAAGGTGTTCTGCGAGGAATGGAAGGAAAGCGTGACTAATTGGAAAAGCAGAGAACTGAAAAATCAGGATCATGGGTCTATTTTTCTTGTTTGTTTCCTCTGTTATTCTGGACGAGCCATTCAAACAGATGTACACCAGTGCAGTTAGCTGTCAAGTGGGCAGGAAAGGTCCCTAGTGATTTTTGGAGATGTGTTGATTGTCAGGGCACTTAGAGATCTTTTGTAGAAATGCTCCACAGAAGCAGAGTGTGCATTTCTGGGCAGTGCTGGGCAAATGGTGTGTGAGTTGTGGTTAAGCAACTAAAATTTTTTTTAAACTTTCAGCATTGTGTAGAGTGGATGGGGAGGACGCACACAGCAAATACATGACTAATGCACATGCTGAAGAGATTGTTTATGCATGGGTATCTCACACTGGGAAACAGTGCTAGGGCAGGTATTCCTTGTCCTGTTCTGACCCAGAGGCAAATCTGGAACATCTCTTGGTGGTAATGTGCATGCTGGCAGAATGCACTAAAATGTAGGAGAGGAAGACATTCCACCTACATTTGCTGCAGCAAGGAAACATTGGCTGTTAGGTCTCTTGCACTAGGCAGCAGGAAAAGTTAGGCGGTAAAACCTGAGTTGCTAGCTGAGGATAACTACTCAAATCTCAATAATTTTCAATCAATAAATAGTCATTGATGTGATGCTCCTAATAGGAGATTTTGGTAAGTCTTTGGCACTGGAAAAGGCTTCAGATACTCACTGACATAATAAGATCTCCATACTATGTAGCAGTCTTGCTTCTCTTTTTCTGCACATGTGTAATAAATGACAAAGGGAGCTGAAAATAAAACCCTGTATAGACGATGTGTAGTGTGGAATATGTGACAGAAGCTGCTTGCCTCTGCTTATTTTAAAACTTTCATTGCTTGATTCTCTGTTTTGAAGTGCAATGGCTGTTTTTCTTAATGAGGCTGCAGTATGATTGCCAAGTAGCTATTTTCCTCAAGGTATTCTCTAAAGAAAAAAGCCATAAAACAAATCAGTTGGTGGTTTGGGTTTTTTTTTAAGAATAGAAATAGATATTGTCTTGTTGTGTGCCTGTGACATTCTTTTGGGGTAAGACTTCACATAAGGTATCATGTATCTCCTTGCCCAGATAAGGGCAAGCTTATCAGAGCATAGCTAAGAGATGTTCATGGCACTAAGCTGAAAAATGAGATGTGTAACATTAATACGTATATGCAAAATAATAATTTCGATAGTAATGACATTTTTATGTAATAAATGTTTGGTGAAATTGAATAGCATTTACAGGGTGACTTGAACAGAGTCTCTTGTAGTTTTAATTTAGGTGGTATGAACAATCAAATTTATGTGCCTTTTTACACAAAGGAATGCTGTCTGAATGGCTTCTTAGTTTACTGAGAATGTACCTGTAGTGTTGAGAAGATCTGACTTAGATTTGAGGGCATGTATACTTCCATCATTCACCTGTGGGTCTGAATTTCTAGCTCAACTCATTTTGCATTGTGGTGGTCGTATATTAGTAGTTTTTGAGTTGAACTATTGGGGGAAATAGACTGATCATTCTATTCATGTGCTGAAGAAAATTCAGATTTAAACTTTACACTTCATCTAAGTCCGAGTCATTCCTGCTGCTTTCGGTGTTCCTTCTGACTTTAGAGGCATTAAGAGTGTTGTTCTGATATTGCAGTTCTTTACTGATATATGAGTTTGTGCCTAAATGATTTTGTTGTAGTAGATGAATGGGCAGTAGAGTTACACTCCCAGTAATTCCCTCACATTTTCCAGAATAGTGCTCAAACTACTCATTCAGGTTTTTACAAGAAATGGTCATCATTCATATAAATTCAGCCAAAAGATACTAACCTTGGCAGCTGTCTGAATATCACACATTGATTTGAAGCTTGCATCAAGAAGATGTAAAATGTATGAATATAGTCAGCTGAGTTGCCATGTGCTCAGCTTGCATTTTAGATAGGCAGAAACATCTTTGTAGTGGATTGAAAAGAGTAATAAATATGTCGCACTTGGACTATGAATTACAATTTTAAAGCAGAGAAGCAGAGGAACTATACAAAAGCCTCTATGACCAGTGATGGACTTGCAGTTCCCGAGTTACGAGAACTAATGATCAAGGAGCAACCACATGTTCAGAACAGGTAAGTAAAAAGCAATGAGAGAACAAGTTTGGGGGGAAACCCCTATATTAAAAGTTTGCAAGTGTGGCAGAGCTTTGATCTGTCAAAAATCGGGCTCAGAAGACTCCTCTGCTTGATTGTATTGATCTTTATGCAGAGGAGCCACGGCAACAACCTGAAGAACACCAGCTGCGCTGCACTGTCATCTCAGTAGATCAATAGATGTATCCCTGTTTGGCTTGAAAAAGATTGTCTGTAAAATCTCCTAATGTGGCGGGGGCTGAATTGCAGCTCTTGTGTGGGTGAGGGGGCTGCCAGATAAAACCCATCAGCACTCTCCAACCTCTCTCTTTGCTCCCTCTTTGCTCTTGACATGTGCTGGTGCAAACCTGCCCTCAGAGCCAGCTGGGACACTGGAGAATCAGTGCCTCAAAAGAAATGGAGAAGGAGGAGATGGTGGTGACTGCAGGGGCAAGAGACACCAGGACCTGAGCTACGCCTTTTTCTTCTTTTTAGTTTGAAAGGTGACCTAAAAGGGTCGCCTTTCCTAAATAAATAAATCCTAAATAAATTCCTAAATAAATCCTCCCAGATTTATTCCTAAGACCTATCATTTGCGTGCAACTTTCTCTGCTGTGGTATGAGCTGAGTAAGATGTTTGAAAAGCTGTTAGGAATGAAAACATGGGAATTTCCAGTTTATCCGTAGTGGGAGCTGAAATAAAAGCATAACACTTTTTTTTCCTCCTGAGTTTTGAAAACACTCAGCCGGGCTGTGATGAGTAGATGGGTTTTGGTGCACAGGTTCAAAAGGAGTCGTCCCCACTAAGAAAAACAGGAACTGTTTGCTGCCTGTCACCGTGCAGGGCTCCTGGACTGTGGAACAGCAGTTTTGTTTTTTTGAAAAGAGGAAAAGCAGCTTAAATAAACAAAATTACCCTTGAGACTTAATCACAGCTACTTATTATAGCTGACATCCACTGAGGGGTTTTTTGGTTTTACTTTGTTTTGTTGTGTTGGGTTTTTTTTAATACTGGTGATCGCTTTAAAATTCAAACCTGAACTTGGAAAACAGGAACTGTAGGTGTGGAGGTGTTCCTTCAGCCCGATTTGCATGCAGCCTGTTTTTTATTTAGTGGGTAGGTGTGTTCGTTGTGTGTGAGAGCAATTGAACATGTCAGCAGTTTCCTACCAGCCGCTCTTGCTGACTCACGTGTCTGGTGCAGCTTGGAGCTGCCCTGGCTGTAAACTATCCACAATGGGAGGCGCGGGCGGAGGGACCGTCAGTGCCGAGCCGATGTTCAAAGGTTATTTTCAGTTCTCCGGTCACTGCTTTGCTGCGGTTTTCTTCCTCAGTAACATCAAAATACCCTGTCATTTTGCCAGGCTGCAATTCCTGTAGGAGCATAGGGTAAAGTGGAAGTTCATTGCACCGTTTCAGGGGGTGTGCTCGAAGCGTATCCAGATGCTACGGATGTTCAGCAGGATAAACCTCTGGAGTTGGGTTTTTTTGTTGTTTGTGTGTTTGGTTTTTGGTGAATAGGACATGATCAAAAAAATCCCCCCAGCATTGTTCCAAATTTGGACATGGCAAGTCTAGCCTATGAATTGTGTTTTCATTTTCCAAATACAAACTGTAGAGTCTCCTTACCCTTCACCCCTTTTTATGGCAGAAATCTCTCATAAAGCCAGCAAAGAATTCTGATTAAACTTTGAAAACCTGGGTTTAGCTATCTTTAATTTTCAGAATTTTATTATTTCTTACTCTGCTTTTTATCTCTGTGTGGTAATATCACTGGCTGCTAGTATGAAAGGATTCCTTCAGCTGCTCACGCTCTTGTAGAACTGCTTCTTTATTTACAGCCTCTACGTATTTTGATTACTCATAAGGATTCTAAAATGATACCTTCTGCTGACTGATGATTTTTAACTGATCTTCTTGTTGTGGTTTTTTGGTGTTGGTTTTTTTTTTTGGTCTTCCTGTTCTTCCCTCCTTTCTTAGTCGATCACAAAAGCCTTTGCAGAAATGGAGTAAATTTGCCAGCTGCAGATCTGAATTTGCTGTCGCGGAGTTTAGATTTGTACTTGTCTTTTGTGTATTTTTCTTGTGGAATGGGGTGAAAAATAACTGCTCTTTGAAAGTGTGACAAACAAAATCAGCTGGTATAGAAAAGAGTTTAATAACAAGGTGAGTTCGTGTCACTTGTTTTGGTTTTAGTCAACTACTTTGACCAGTAATGAATAGAAAACCGCACTGAGAGCTTTGTAACACATGAAGTAAATGGGTGTTCTTGGTTTCCGCCAATACAAATGACTCATCAGTATCAGTAGGGTTTCTACTTCTAATAATAAAACTGTGAAAGACCTTTAAACCGTGTGGTTTTGGCCCCTACTCTTAGTGAAAGGTTGGAAAATATTACTTTGGGATTTTTATTTTTAAACTTATGGAAGATTTAGTGATTTGCTGTGCAACAGTTAAAGATCTTGTACCCTTCAAAGGAAACCTACTCGTACCACTGCAGCTTCCCGTCTTCTGTCTCCTCCTCAGTGTTTTGCATTTCACCGCAGAGTATTGCGGATCCTTAGTCTCGCTGTCAGAGATGCGCATCTGGAAAATATAATCTATTTGTGTCGAGTGGGGGAAGACTTGGCACACTACATCATCTTGCTGAAGCTGCCGTTCTTCGCCTCTTTTCCAATCTGGTAAAGAGAGGGACAGGAAGACTGCTGAGTGACCTGTATTGCTGTCTGAGCTGGAATCAGGGGATCCAGAGAGGAAAGTAAACAGAAAATAGCAGTTGAAGAATAAATGACAACTGTAGGATGTGTCTGTCACTACCTGGAAGGAAATTTACACCTTCCAGTTCTGAAAGTGATACTGATAAAAGGGCAAATCAGAAAGTGATTTATTAAATTCTTCCATTTCTCTCTCTCTCCCCCTTTTAAAAAGTAATAGTTTGCAAATCCTTTTAGCTGTTTACCTATGAGGCTGAAATATTTTTGTGAAGATTCTGCCTTGTGTTCAATGCAGAACACAAACACATACTGCTTTTTGTTTGAAACTGCCTTGTGGAACATGAGGTCATTTTGTTTTCACATAAACAGAACATGCCCTTCATGGTGTTTTAGTATATCATATTTTATTTCTTTAATTCAGGGTATTGTACTTTTGATAGTACTTAATGATAGTCCAATCACTGTCTCCTGATCTGTTGCATTAATATTTAGTGTCGTTACCTGTTTTCAGGTTGCCTGTGTTACATCATTTAAAGAGTATGAATGAGGGAAGGCTGGTATTTTCTTCCCTGTTAGCATGAAAATTCCAACATTTATGAAACCTCCATGCTGACTTTCTGTGTACTAAGTTATTCCTTATAAGGATGGGATGGTTCTTTGTTTCTTCTTATTCTATTTTAAAAGCAGACTGTGCTTTTTACAAAAGCCATTCTGGGGCAGATCCTCAGCAGATCCAGATCTATCCCAGCTCCTTCATTTTCAGGGGGCATCTTTTACCACTAAATATTTAAATATAGTTATGTAGTTAATTTAGGTTGTGCTGAAATACCTTGGATCTGTTTGTCAGTTTTTTGTGTAACCAGAGAATCTTTGGACAATCTTTGTCTTGTAGCCTCTTATTGGGAGAGTCATGCTAAAAATAGAGGTGCAGAAGCCTGTGGAACTAAAACTTCGAAATGTGAAAATCCAGTTGTTTGTTACATGGCAACAATAAGACAGATTTTACTCTTTTCAGATCAACATAGCAGAAAAGTCCGATTTCTAAGTGCAAGGCATCTATTTATGGACAGGTCTTAGTGAAGTTTACAGAAGAATAATTGGTAAGGACTGCAAAATAAGGTGTCAGTTGCCATTCAGAGTTCACGAGGAGATAGGTTCAGCACTCTGATTTCAGCTTGTCTTTAGAAAATCTTGCCATCAGAAGTGTCATGAGGGTTGGATCACAGCAAATGATTAATGTGTCTAAATCTCAGCCGTGGTTTGAGCTCTGCAGACTCAGAAGTGGGATTTGTGTCCAAAATCACTGAAGGCTGGACCTGTGGAGGGCAGCTGACAGTGTTGCTACTGAATTTTAAGATTGTGATTCTGCTCAGCATTTCCTCTCCTTGTTCTGGCACCTGTCTCATCCCACGGGGGGACAGTGTTGAAAGCTAAATTAGCAGGAAATTATTCACTTTATGTGAAGGTTCAGTTTTGTCCGGGTTAAGTTTGCTGTGAAGTCTGTCAAGGAGCTAAATAATGGATCAAATTAAACCAAAACTTGTTAAAAGACCTACAGCTGACCATGAGACATCTGGTCCCCGAAGTGCACTGACCATCACTGCATTGTGCCTCCTCCCCTGAAGATGGGTCTTGTCTTGCTTTGGCAATGTGTTGGCTCTGCAGAAAACTATTAGCATCCTGTGCCCAGCCTAGCCAGTAGCTTGGCAGTAGGAGCTTCCTTCCAGGGCATGAGAGATTTGAGGTACATATTTAGTTTGGCTTGTGTCTGCAAGAGACAGCTGGATAAAAAAGGTAGAGGAAAGCAGAAGTCAATCAAATTACTCTTCAATGTTAACAAATTGCAAAAACACTATCTTCTGCAAATATTCAAATAACTAAAACTGTAACGGGCTGTGGATGCCTCATCCCTGAGAGTGTTCAAGGCCGAGTTGGATGGGACTTTAAACAACCTGGTGTACTGGAAAGTGTCTCCTCCCATAGCAGCAGGTTTGGAACTAGATGATCTTTCCAATGCAAACTGTTCTATGATTCTGTAACTGTTCTAATTCCCACCTGATTCTGACTTTTGCTGGACTGATGCAACCTAGTTTTTGTGTCACTGATCTTCCAGTTGTGATAAGCTCTCATGAATTTTAAACCTGTTACATTGTGATGTTATGAACAGACCTGGTGACTATGAAGAGTTTTTTGAACCATGTGGCCGCAGTCCCAGACGCTCAGGCCTTCTTGCAACCATTTATCATCTGAGCATGATGGCAAGTGATGTTGAGTAACGGGTTCAGCAGATGTTGAGTTTAGAGGTTTAGCAGGTGACCACAGCAGCTTGCATTTACTCAGGTGAGAGAGGGAGTCTAACTTCATCAATGAGTGAGTGAAGTTAGGAGGTGGTAAAACCTTGTGCCACTTGCTGAGAACAAGGAGGTCCTGCTTGGCCATGTGCTGCTTGTGCTTTGCTGAGCTGATTCAGCTTTCAACCGTACATGTTAATTTACCATTTCCTTAACCCTGGCAATTTGATTAGTAAGATCACAGGAGTAAAGAGCAGCAAAGCTAAAGCAGGAAATACAGGGGGAGCAGTGGGAGTGGAGATTGCTGAGGGGCAAACACAAATACCCTGGAGTTACTGTGTGTAGCATCACCCTACATGGCTTCTGGAGCCAAATGGCTGTTGTTTGGAAGGGGGACAGCACTGCTGGCACTTATTTGTGTTCCTGAGCAGCACTGAGGGTGATTTTCTGCAAAGCTAAATGCTTGGATATTAGACAAACTTTTCACCAGAGCTTGATCAGGAAAAATGGAAGTGTCTGTAGGCTTTTGGTGGGGTCTTCCTGAGCTGAGAAACCTAAATTCTACTTCAGGTCACCTTCAGGTATCTGCTGTGCCTGAGGTACTTCTGTGTGTGGAACCTGTATGCTGCCCATTTGGCAATTTAACTTCATTTCCAATCCCTTCATTTATTCCTGTTACTTACTAAATGTGTGCCAAGGGAAAGTGTGGAATAGGGTTCTTGCAGAAATCCAAATTAAGTGATGGTGTGAAGTAATCATGAGGTATGACAGTAAGCTATCCCCAATATAAAACCCATGGTAAATTGTAAAATGTATATGTATTTGTCACAGCTGGAAAATCACGGGCAGGACAAATTTAAGCACTCTGCAAGGAAAATTTTTGTTTCTTTTTCCCTTTCTTGGTCCTCTTCATTTGTCTTATTACTAGACTAAAAGTAGAGTCAGTGATTCATTCAGTAATCTCTTTCTTGGACAGTTAGTCATCTGCCAATTTGTGTTAACTCTCCACTTTGTTCAGAAGTGAGTAATGCTTAATGCACCAACCAGCAAATTCCAAGCTTAAAAAGCTGTGAGCATCATTCAAATTGTCTCCAAACTTTCTCTTAAAAATTTTTACCATTCTGTAAGATCAAAGCAAGTAAGGTCTGGCATGCAGTGTGATATAGCTACAGTCCAGTTGTTTTGTCTAGCCCCAGTTACTAAAGCAAAATACAAGGTTACAAATGCAGTGTACAAGTGTGCTTTTACAGCAGCCTACGTGTTTCTTAGTCAGTGTAATGATTCTTGTTTTTCTTCTCCAGAGGTAAATATTGCCTGCTTAGTTCCCTCCTTCCCTCCCCAGACTGCCATGATTTGCTAATTTATATTGTTTCCTACCTCAACAAATTGTGATGCTATCAAGGCTAATTTAGTGAAAATAGCTTGCAAGCAAAGTAGTAATTTGTATTAGCTGCCTGCTGCAAATACTTCTGGTGCTTTTTATGCTTAGTTTTGGTGGGAAAAAAAAATTTACCATGCTGTTGAAATGTTATCTATGTAGAACTTGAAGCTCTAAAGTCTTTCTGTAGCAATAGGGTAGATATTTGATCTCAAGGTGATGCCAGTTATTTCTAAAGATGAACACAGTATTTGTTTGAATCACTTGAGAATTTTTTAACTATTTTTTTCTTTCTTATTGAAACCGCAGTAGCGTAAAGAGTAACAAGGTCAGTAATGTCACAGGAGAACTTTGCAGGACCAAAGTCTTTACAGTCTGCTCTGAAATAACATGAAAGGGTCGACTACCGCATTCAGCAGCAATGCAATTCAAAGTGCAAGAGACTTGAGTGCTGTGGGGAATATGTGCGTGGGTGCTGGGGGGAGGGTAAGGCAAGGTGGTGGTGGTGAACATGAATGCCAAAAGGAGTTTGCTTGGTCCCACACTTTGCCTTTTTTTCCCACAGGTGCCTGTTGTCCTTCCCTGCAACTTCAGTCCATTTCTTGCAGTGAAGTTGTTCTCTCTGTGTATGATTGTCCTGTGTTGCAGGTGGTTTTAGGGTGTCCCTGGTGCCATGGTTTTGTAGACAGGCACTGCAAAAGCTGGTGGAGGGGAAGGAATAATCTTTGGTTGTAGGGTCTGCAGGCAGCTCATGGCCACTGCAGAATGATGGAGCCATAACAGAGTTCTGTCATGCTTTGCTGTTGTTAGATTAAGAAAAACGTGATTTGCTCTAGAGGAAAAGATAGAGGAGCATCCATTTTCTCAGACTGGATTCCTAGAATCCGTTCCATGTAAACACCCAGAATGTACTGATGGCTGTGTTCCAGTGTGATGCTGGGTCTTCTGAAATTTTCCCTTGCATTCTTACTTTGCACATCAGTTAAGCATTGGACAAAGCCGTTCTGGGGATACTTATTTGAACACCAGCCTTTGGGATTTGCCAGTGTTGGATGCCTGGACATTTTCCAGCATCAGCAGTGTTAGTTAATACATTCCCCCACCACACATAGGATGTCTGTGCCCCCACCAGCATTGCTTTCAGGTTTCTGATTTAAACTTCAGAGCATTACAGAGAGGGTTGTCTCTTTGCTAATTTTGGGATATGAGGGGTGGGGGTGGAGGGGGTGGGCAGACAGAGAAGAGCAAAGGCTGAGGTTGGTGGTGCAGCTATCGGTTGGATTCAGTGTGTGCTGTGCGCGCATGACTCAAGCAATGGCTGATTCACTGCCTGAAGGTAGTTTGTGTTTTGTTTTGCTGTGTTTGTTTTTTGTTTTGGTTTTGTTTATTTATTTAAAGAAGCATTCTGCCCAGAGGTAGGAATTGGTTCTGTTTTGTCGGACAGTGAGTAAACCAGAACTGTGAGGAATACCTCAGCTTCCACCCTTTTGCTCCAGATGTCTGGCAGTTAGTGCCAGTCAACTGCTAAAGGAGATGAACATCTGAGCTTCATGACGCTGTGCAGTGTTTGGGGGATTGCTTAACTGCAAGGTTGCAGGTCAGCTGGATAGGGCAAGGAGTTTGCAAGATTTACAGATGTACTTGGTCTTACAGCTACTTTCTTTGGCTGGCTAGAGATGGTAGGGTGAAGGAGAGATGACCAGGCACCCAAGACCTTGTAGGTGTTGAAACCCAGATAAGGGCAGTGTTGCCTGTTGCAAAGCTGAAATCATATTCAGGGCATTTTTACCTGAGGGAAATATATATACATTTACTTGTTTTTGTCCCCTGCCCACCTTCCATTTGTTACCTCACTGTAAAGTTTAGGATATTCCCAGGAAGATGGACACCCCAGTGCCATTCTGCACAGAGAGGTGCCTAAGGAGGTGCAGCCAGGCGAGGGTTCTCCAGGTGTTTACAGAGGGGCGCCTCCTGCCCTGACTTGCTCTGCAGGTGTGCTATGCAGTCGGTTAGAGAAACCGCAAGTTGAAGGGTTTGCTGGGGTGAAACAGTTTACAAATAGCTTTTCAGTGCTTGTTTTTATTTTTAACTCCCTCTCCACCCATGGGTCCCTCCTCCAGCATATTGGTAAAGCTGAAATGGCTCAAACAGAGAAAATGGTTGTTGCAGAGTATGCGAAGAACTCCCAGAGTTTCCAGAGGACCCTTGGAAAGTGAGTTGGTTTCCCTGCATATTTTCCTTCTGCTCCTTTCTTACTTGGGGTTTACCAGGGTAAAACTTCTTTTCCTGCGGCAGCTGGGTGTTTGGGGTAGTGGGCGGAGTCCCATGATGTTGGGTTTATTTTTTTTCCTTGAAGACTGACCACTGGTAAAAAGACCCTTGTAACAGTGTATGTGGAGCTGCTGGAAGCAGCTTCTGGTACCTGCAAGGAGAGCCCCCAAACCAGATCCTGCATCCTAGCACCAGTTCCCAGTGTCCCTCGCAGTACAGTCCCCACTGCTAGGCATCTCTCTAGCACTTGATGTGTGCCCTTTCTGCCTTCATTTTAGCTTATCACAGAGAAGCGATCTCAACCATACTGTCGTATCTGAGCACGAGAGGAAATTTAGACGTTTCTGTGTTTTCCTAATCTGTGTTCAATTGCTCATGGAAAATTCTGGTCAAAAGGGTGAAATTTCCTTGCTGGGTGTTTAATCTCAAAACCACAGCTCCCAGTACCCAGGACACGCTAGTGGTAATGCCATGCTTACTGCCTTTTTCCAGCACAGGGTAGATGTAGGTAGGCGTGTGTGTGTGGGAGAACGCAAAAGGGCACAAATGCGATGGAGGGCAGTCTCTCTTGCTTCTTGGGCTGCTTTTCTGGTTTGTTTTTACATTAAAAAAAGGGAAGGTAGGTTTGGTTTGCCCACAAACTAGGTTAATCACTGCAGAGAGACCTGATGCTGGTACTCCATGTGTGTATTTTCACATGTGCTGATGGCTGCGTGCATACTTTGTGGCGTGCACAGCATAGCTGGAAAGTATGTGGGAGCGTGTCTGCTTCCTCTGAAGCTGCTACAGGTGGTCGGGGAGGGTGGGGGGTGGAGTAGGAGATGCTTGAAGCAGGGTACTACACCCACTTCCTTTGGCGCGTGGTGTTCTGTGGCTGCAGGTTGCACCCGTGATGCTTCGTCTTTGCTCTTACTGTAGGTTTATGACTAAGATTGTGGTTTAATATGCCCTTTTTAGGTATGCGAAGTGTTTAAAATTATCTAGTGTTGCATTTCTTCTTTCTTTTTTTTTTTTAATTTGTTTGTTTTGTTTTTGCATTTTGTTTTGTTTTCCCCGTGGCATTTTCTGCCTTCAAAAGTTTTCATAATTTTTACTGGGCAAGAAGCATAACTTAATTTTAAAAGAAAAGGATTTACTCTGCTTGTTACTTGTCAGCTAAGAGTATGCATGTTTTTGCTTTTTAAGATTCCTTTTTGAGATGAAACAATTTCATAGCCTTTAAATTTTAAGTAATTAATACAAATTGTTGGTGAGCCTTAAAACAAAATAAAAAGAAAGCTTGAATACTTGGAATTTATGAAGAAACTCTCTCTGTTGACAAGATGCCTTTCTTCTGCAGCCATACCCTAAGAAGCTTGGTGTTAACATTTGCAAGTATGGATTTGTTTCCATGTAATTTTGAAGTCTTTACTTGAGGGCCTGTAATTTTCCTTAACTGTTCAGGTGCTGCTTAATGCCCTGAATATTTGTTAATTGTATTGCATGTGGCTCATATTCCCTTACACTTCAGATGAAACGTTATACCCAGCAAGCTACACTGGATGATTCCACGTGCTGGCCTGGGGAAGAGGTGGGAATGGAAGGTGGCAGACCTACACTTGTACATTCATCGGATTGATGTAACACCCTTGTCTTTTAACAGATTATGCTGCTCCAGTGCCTTTGATTCCTTTTTTTTTTTTTTTTTTTAAGTTCAAGGTTATTGTCCTGTACTGTCATGGAACAGGACAGTTTATGTACTACTCTTTTTTTATGAAGAAAGGTATGTTTTTCCCATGGAGCTACCTGGAATGTTTGGCATCATCTTGGTTGACAGGGTTCCAAGAGCTCTGCTCCGGGGAGCTTGAGCAAGTTGAACTGTCAAATGTAGTTAAGATATGTCAGAGGTGTAGAGCAGTCTTTCTGATGTCTGTGCCACCTCGTACCTCCTTGTCAATTGAGCATGCTACTGAAGAATCCAACAGTAGTTCTCGGCCGTGTGTTTGAAGATTTAGAAAATGTTGATGTGAGACCACTGTGGAATGGTTAAGGCTTCATACATGTTTTGAAAAGGAATACCTGTATGGAAATCCAGTGTCCCACAAAGACATAGCGAGATGTGTGAATCATTAGCAAAGTCATACAGAATTTAATTGATTTAATTTGGGGAAAGGTGCTGAAAGTCTCATAGCAGTTTGGCTTGTGTCCTGCAGAAAGACTGCTGAGTTGGTGTATTTTGTATATTACTTGCTTTGGACTTGAGGTTGATGGTCTTTGTAACCCTGTAGTCCACATGCCAAAATCCTTGTATAGATCAGGTCTCCCAGGTGTCCCTCCTGGAGTGCTACAGGAGCTCTGGGAGCAGCTCAAGTAGAAGGTTCCAGTCCTTCTCCTGGATTTGCTGCTCAGCACTACCTTGCCGATGGTCCTGGGAACTCAGCAACTCCTGTGCACTTATCCCAACTCAATGCCGGCAGGGTGATGGATGGTCCATGCGTCAGTGGAACACTTGCACTTCTTGGATGATGCAGTCAGTGGGAATGGCCTCTGAATTTTTCATGAGCCAAAGACTGGTCACTGTGATGGATGAGGGAGATTGAATTGAAGTACGTAGTCATAAATGTTATGTGAAGCTTCCAGGCTGGAATCATTGGATTGGAGTATGAGAGAGAGGATGGTGCAAAGCCAAGAAGCAGCTGAGAAAAAAATCAGAAATTACACAAAGAGTGAAAAATCAGAAGACAGTCAAAGACTGGTCCTCTGTAACATTGGAAAGGGGACCAAGTGCTTAAAACTCCTGTGTTGAAGTAGGTGATGTAGGAATTAAAACTCATACCTGTTCCAAGTTGCTGTTTCCTATGCAGCCTCACTTCAAAATTACCCCTAAAAAGAGCTGCTTGCTTACAGGAAAACATGTTTTTGACTAGAAGGTACAGTAAAAAGGCAGGGTGGGGCATAAATGTGCTTTACTGTATGAAAGCCAAGTCAAGGGTATGCTGCAGAGCATTGTGAGTGAATCTGTGGTGCTTTTCTCTCTTTTTTACAAAGCGAGTTCAGAAGGTATTGTGCTGTCAAGATACCACACTAGGCTTGAGCAGTTGAAAAAGGCACTTAACGGTTTTGGGGTGTTCTGAAACATTTGACTCCCCCAAATAAGACAAGCATTTAGTTCGGCAAATAGAACTTGCATGCTGACCAGAGTTTCTTCTTTCTTACAGTTCTGATTTATGTAATTTTTTTAGTGATCCTACTAGTAGACATAAATGAAGCAGATTGAGATCTCACTGTGGTTGCAAGCTGTGACAGAGAAGTTAACAGCACACTTTCCAATGGAAGCAGAACAAAAATGTGAAGTCTGCCAATTAAATTGGAAACAGCTCTTAATTTCCCCTCTCCTCCTCCTCCTCCCCCAAAGAATGAATGGCTTGCTCTTCTGGTTGGAACTTTGTGTAATGACTCATAGTTTTATATGGATTAGTGTGAATATGTAGGTGAGGGAGATGCTGGTATCTGAGAAACTATATATAGTGTCTGGAAGAAATGTCCTGGAATGTGGAATAAATGAACATTTAATCTATTTCTCATTCTGAATTAATGGAAACATAAATGCAGATACCCTCCTCCCTTTACTCCCTCTCCTCCCCATTGTGCTCATCAGATACAAAGGAGGCTTATGGTGATCAGAGAATGTGCTTGTTATTGATAAATTAATTAGTCACTAAAATGAAGGTATTCCCCTTGTCCCCTGTGTAATACGCATGAACAAGGCACCAAGAGCCAGAATGGTGACAATGTAGACATAAGCAATGAGCATGCTAAATTCTGTGGTGCCCTTTATGAGGTGGTTATTGTTCCAGTAGATTTCCAGCAAGGAGAGAAAAGCCCTTCCACTTCTTTGCTTTGTGCTTCTTGGATGAGAGGACACTGGTCTGTGCCTTATGCAGCAGGCAGAGGAAAGAGCATCACAGTTTGCTCTTCTGGTGTCACTCTAACACGCCTTATGGTAAACTGTGTCATGATTGTACCTGCTGCTGTAAAGCCATAGGTAGAGAAGCGGTATTCCTGCTGGGCTAAGCCAAAGTCTCACAACTCTGCAGTCATAGTTACCATAACTGCTAACTTGAGCTGGAAGTGGGTTCGTATTGGCTTTTCCAGAAGACTGAGAAGTTTAATATCTCAAGCTTCCTGTTTCATCCTCTCCTCCCTACAGCAACAGTAACCCCCTGAATATTGCAGGGGTTTGGGACTGGGTGATGCCTGTGAAACCCTTAATCCATAAATATAGGTCACTCATGCATGTGCAAATAAGCCACACCCATTTCTCAGCTCCAGAGCACCGAGGGCATTCCTGGCACCCTGTGACTGGACAAGGCAGCAACGGGAATCTCTTCTTACCCTGCCACTGGGGACCCCTAAGAATCCCTGGGGTTCCCTGAGGCTGCCAAGCCGCTCGATGCAGCATGGGGCTACCCCTTCTGTGCAGAGGGGAGCCAGGTTAGGGTTAAAGGACGGCCCTGGCCCCACTCCACATGGAGGATCAGAGCTCCAGCCGCACTCTGCACAGACGGGCGGGTCTGGGCCAGCTCCACGCGGAGGGGCGGCACCGCAGTCTGATGAGGTCTCAACACAGGCCTGACCTCAGCTGTAAGAAGCCGTGGACACCGTGTTGTAAACCTTCCCCACCATGTAACCTTTCCAACACTCAGAAGGGAGCGATCTCTGGATGGTCCCCAAGTGAGTGAGAGACATCACCTCCCTGCCCCATAGGGCATCCCTCCCTGCTGGGAGTGCCAGTCCCACCCCTCAGCGTGGCAGAGGGACTACGCCTGTGCAGATGGGGAAGTGCCGTAAAGAATTGAGGGAAGATTATGGCGTCTTCCTGGGGGGAACCAATGCAACATACTGAAGCTGTGATAGGTGCACCGTGATGTAGTGAGGGATTACTGTATTTACTTTGCATCCACTTGCATCAGAATAGCTGTTAATGGCAGGTCTGGGGAAATGATTGTACTCCTGTACCTGGCACTGGTGAGGCCGTGCCTTGAGTACTGTGTTGAATTTTGGGCCCCTCACTATAGGAGATAATGAAGCATGTCCAGAGGAAGGCAACCAAGCTGATGAAAGGCCAGAAGCACAAGTGGAAGGCTGTGGAATCTCCTCTGTTCTCTACAGAAGAAAACTTTATTTTTCCATCAAGCAAGATGCCACACAAAGCCTACTCTCAGGGTGCCACAATACCCTGGGAATGTTTTCTGGAGAAGAGGAAACACATTTACATTAAAAACACACAACCACTAGCACCAAAAAGAAACAGCTGCTTCTCATGTAAATGTGGGGGGGAATCCCACAGTGTCTTCAGAGAAGTATACTTATTTGGTCATGTGCAGTGCCTCAGACTTCCCACTATCTGATGTCAAGGAGGTCTGACTTCCATTTTAAAACTAGTACCTGGCATGGAATAGATTTATGCTAAAATCTTATTGCCTAGAAACCCAAACATGGATACATCCAGAATTCATGTCGTTTGGTGTAATTTCTTGAAAAGAATTTAAAACTCCAGTGTTTATCTTGGATCCTCCGTGCAAGGCACAGGAGGGTATTTCATGATTAATGAGCTTTTCTGCATTTTTTGTTGTGCCTCTTGGCATTTAGTAGTCTCAATGACCTAGCTTTTAATTTCACTTCTGTCTTGTTGGTGTTCTCATCAGTAGTCTCTCCTGAGGTGCAAGAATCTACCCTCAACCAGGCCGTCTCTCCGTGGCTGTGTGGGCCAGTGTGCTATCCTTGGACTCCAGCACTGGTGTTGGTTAGCATTTCTGTCCCATTCTGCGATCACCCCCTTTGTTCTTTACTTTGGTATAAAAAATTACTACAACAAATAAAGCTATCATTCTCCCCTTGAAAACAGCATCTGGTTAAGATGGGGAACAGCGTTGTACTGGAATTTGCAGTTCAACTGAGAAGAGGTTAATTTGGATATCATGGGAGTCTGGCCACAATACTTGCCATTCAGGGGAATCAGGTTTGCACTGCAGGCTGTGCCCGAAGCACAGCAGTGTGGTGATCCCAGTCACTGTGGCTGCTCTGATGGTAGTGTAGAACTGTCGTACACTGAAACAAAGGCCATAGGAAGAAGCACTCTTCAACTACCTTTCTCTGTCGTCAAAAGAGGAGAAACCGAAGATAAAAGCACATGATTCTTGGCACTCTCATGAAATAGGGGTTTTTTTTCCCCTCATGGATATTTGTGAATTTTATGGCTAGAGAGGAGTTTGACTGAGACATGGGACTGGTCCTTCATTTAAGACAGCGCAAGGAACTCCTGACACTAAAGGTAACTCCCATCTGAAAGGATAAATTGGTTTTTTCAACTGGTGGCAGGCTGTATATGGCAAATCGATCACGCTGCCTCCCCAGGGGTTTGTCCCTGCAGCTGCAGACCATGTGCTTGTGTATGTGTGCATTCACCAAGGAGGTTGGGGGGGTAGCTAACCAGCTGTGAATCAGTGTAGGGGAAATGATTTCCCTTGGGCAGAGAAATGTTGTGCTGGAGCAGAGGCTGAGTTTGGCAGGCCCCTTCAGTGGTTCAGGGAACCTGTGGCACTACTCTATGGTGGCTCACCTGGGCTAGAGAAGGCACTCCTAATTGTCGGGATTCACTGACGAAGTCCTTGATGCTTTAGAGCTGCTCCAAAGCCATCCATGTCATCTCTGCTACTTTGACCAAGGTGTGGAGGGGATGGACAAGAAATGTGGGGTTCAGGGCAGGATCCAGTGCCTTTGTAGAGCAAGAGCAGGGAGATGGAGAACTACTGAAGAATAAAAGCATGCTGCAGGTCAGGCCACAGCTCTCTGGGGATAGGAGCATCAGAAGAGCATACTTTTGCTCCTCTATCAGTAGGACTTGCACTTCCTTTCCTGCTTCTCTCCTTACTTGAAGAGTAGTCAAAAGAGAAGTCATCTGTTCAACCTGCTCTTCTTAATTGCTCCTGCCCCGATGAAAAGGCAACTGTAGGAGTTTTCTCATTCATTCTTAACTATTCTTTCTTGGCTGTTTATTCACAAGCAAGTTCAGTCTATACCAGTTCATTTTCCTCATACACAGGCAGTCTATCTGTATAGTAAATATTTTTTACCTTTCTCTAAATCCTGAATACAGCACACCTGTTTTTTACAGTGATAGATGGGTGTTGATTTAACTAATTGTCTTAAATGGAGGCAGTCAGCAAAGTAGACTTTGATTTCGTTGAAGCCACTCAGGCAGAGCAGCTGGATTTCTGTTCTGCATATGTCCTTATTCCACCCCACGCCTGACTAGTTTGGGAAGTGCTGTGGTGAGCACCTTACATGGTGAGTTTTGTCATGTGTGTGAGTGGCTGAATGCCATGGTGGAGGCTGTAGAAGGCAGTGTAACCAAATGTCGGGGGCAGAGAAAGTGGCCCAGCTTCATTTTTATGGAAGAAGCCTTAGAGGTTTGCATGAACCTTTTCTGCATCCTGGTGAGTAACCCAAAAGAAGTAAGTCTAGGAGAGAAGCTGTTGGAAAAAAGCTACTAGCTGGCAGCCTAATGCTCTGAAGCTTAGGCATCCTCCCAGAAGCTTGGTTTCCAGCAGGGTAAGGGGAACAGGAGAGAGGATGGAATAGTTTTTCATGTGATTGACTAGTGTTGGATTTCTTGCACCTTGCCTGAAAGCTTCTGTAGCTGTGCTGACTGAAGACGATGGTGGAATGTGGTCTGAGAAAGTATTTACGTATTTGTGTGCAGTATAAACGACTACATTGCCAATATTTCCGTTGAAGAATATATTTAGGAGTCTTGTAAAAAGGCATAATCAAAAAGTACCAATCTGTGGGGAACACTTTGCTTCTGGAGAAATGAAAATGAGCAAAACTAAATATGGTATATTACATCCAGCAGACCACTATGCCAGTATCCAGTGAAATAGGTGAAGGGTGTGCTGTTGATGCGAGACAGCATATTGGCTTGTGCTGATTTAGGGTCCCATTTCCTCCAAAAGGAGTTGAGCAGCTATAGTGAACATTAGCACAAGAGCTGCCATTCCCTATATGGGACGGCTAAGACCACTCTTCCAAGTGGTCCAAATAATGAAAGAGTTTTCACTGTGGTTTTTTGGTGACTGTTTCCTTTGCCTGGAAAGGTGGTGTTTGAAAATCTACAGCTTATAAATATGTGGGAAGGCCTTGGTATTCTCGGCAGTATCATACTTCTCTGGAAAAAGTATGACAAAGCTGTTCCAATGTATTTCCTCTTGGTTCCTGAATATGAGGAATATAGAGGTAGGATGGTACAGTGCATGTAGCCTTGTTAGTTAAAAGTAGAGGATAATTGGCCCAGCAGTGTTGATGTGAAGAAACCACTACTTCAGTGTAATGTTTTCAGTAGGTCAAGGGGATGGCAGAGAGTCTGGAACCAGTCACGGCCTGGAAGTAAAGCATGATTGTGATCATTAGCTGTTGAGTCCAGCAAGGAAGGTATCCTATTCTCCTCATACTGCATGCATTGTATGTACTTCTTAGCGGAAACCCAGATATACCAATTTTAATGTGTTGGACCTTTGCTTAGGAACATACCATCTTTCTGGGAAAACCTATACATAATAACGTTGTTGCAGTCGGCACAAATCCTTGCTTGGGCTACAAGCATGTGTTTTGGATAGGGTGCGTTTTGGGCACTGTGCGTGAAATTTTTATATAGCAATTGTCCTCTTTGCTTTTGTGGGTAAATTTTTTAGCACTAAAATATTGAGTTATAACACTGTGCTTCATTGTTAGACTCCCTGACCTTTGCCTCTAGTTGGAAAGGGGGCAGGAAATCTTTGTTTCCTAAAAGCTGCCTGAAGTCATTGAAGAAAGCAGTATCCCTTTTGCTGGCAGCATATGAAATGACCTCTTGGTGCAAACAGAAATAAGTGCAGCCACATGAAAGCAGTACTAAGGCTTGGCTGTAGGAAGTCAGCGGTGATGGGAAGTAAATAAACAACAGGGAACTGGATGTTAATATTGGTTGTGTCATATATGTAAACTCGTAGGTTGCAATAGTTCTGCTTATCAGGATTTGCAACCCATCTCTTCCCAGGGCGAGCATGAGCCCGTGGAGGAGTTGTATATACAGTGCTTCAAAGGCAAGATGCATTTGTGAACAAAAGAAAAGTCATCCTAAAAGGGAGGGAAATCCAAGTTATTGCCTCTTCCGTGACTCGGATTGTGTAAGAAAACAAAAAGCAGTCTAGAATGGAGAAGACAAAATATCTCAGCCTCTCTTACCAGTTGTGGAATTGTTAATAATGTTTATAGTCTTGAAACAAAAGACAAGAAAACAAGTTACTTAAGAAAAGAATCCATCACTCTGACAAAAATAGAGCTTTCAGCTGGTTTTTTGTCTGAGCCTGTGTTTCTCCAGCCAATCAATCCTGTTACTGAATAAAACTCTAGAAATAAACTTAACAGGATTAATGTCTGTAACTATTTGTAAAACCTATGTGTTATACTGTCTCCTTAAATGAGATTATGTCATGTTTATAATACTTACTCGTATTTTGTCCCAAGTCTGGTCTAAAATTAAATGATTTTCATTAATTTTCTTGCTTGTTTAATTTCATGCTTAAACCAGTAAGTTACAAATCTGCATGACTGCCCGCTTGTTGTTACACTCTGAATGATTGCACAGAGTCAATGTGCACGGACTTGGATTGCCATAGGGTGTTAATACTTGATACTTAAGCAAGCATGTTTATCTGAAAGCTGGCTCATTAGTCTGTGGAATGCAATGTTTACTATGTGAGGTTCAGCCTAGAACAATTGCAGATAGGAGATGTGACCTCTGATCATCAATAATGCCTAGAATCAGTGTCAGTGTTTTCAGGGATGTTAGGGAAGTTATCTGCCAAATGTGGGTAAATAAATACATGGAAAATAAGTGTTAGGCTTTGAGAAAAAGGATTTTGTGTGCATTTAATATGGTCTTCCTAAAACATTCTTTTTCTTCATGTGCTTTTTTGTGTCCCTGTAGGTATCTGGTTTTTGTCTATGCTCTGTCCTGAATATCTTGTTTACCCAGAGGAGAATTTGGGATTATGCAAGCTAATCATCAATTCAAATAATGAATGGAAAGATGTAGTTTTTTTCATGTCCAAGTTTATTTCCAAGTCTGGGTCCAAGTGTTTAGTTCCAAACACTGATACAAGGGGTTTTTTCCATAATGAAATTTTCCTCTGTGGCAGAATAAACCCCAAGGAAACTGATACGTATCTGAAATGCCATTTCACCTTCGGTTATTTTGCTAGTGTGTTTGCAGATAATTCAAACGCTGAGAAATTTAGTGGCAGAATCACCTGCTGGAGTGTGCTTTACAAAAGAAAAACAAATAATGAAGGGGGACTATAGCGTTAGTTTACTTGTATCTGCTGCTAAGGAGCTGTTCCCCAGTACTGAAGGAAGCAAGTGATGTTTTGCTGATTCTTACCAGGCAGATGAGAGCAGGGAGCCCTTCTCTGAGCAGATTGCCCACAAGAACAGGAAAGGAGCTGCTTGGCTGCTCCATGGCGAGTGGGCTGGGTAAAGCCTGCAGAGCTTCTCTTCCTTGACTGGGATGGATGATTTCATGCAGGACTTTGTCAGAACCAATACTTGGGTTTTAGCAGGAAAGAACCATTTTTTTCAAACTATGGTGGGTCCACAGTTCTTGCTTTTGTGTTTACTAGCAAAGTGTCAGCAGCAGGCACTGGATGTAATTTTTTATGGGGGAAGCATCTGTTCAGTTCCTTAGGCTGAGATAAAGCATACTTTGGATTGGAAATGAGATGACTTTATCAGTCAAAATAACTGTATTGTGAAGCTACAGATGAGGAGTCAGACAGCACTTCATTCTTTGAGAAAACAGGAAATATTTATATGAGGTACCACTCTTTCACATCAGTAGTATTTATTGCCATTGGTCACAGTTGCTCCTGACTAAGGTGGTTTTGTTAGTTGGTTTCCTTTTACTGTAGTTGCTTGGAATATCCAAAGGAATCACTGGTACTCAAAGGACACCTCTGTCAGCTTAATATTTTGTGTTTCAAGTGGTATCTTTATGTCCATGTGTGACATATTTATAAATAACATTTCATTTTTCAGCGTCTGTCTAGATAATGGGAGGCTCATATGGGCAGAGCATGGTACCCATGGCTCCAGGGTTGTGGGTTCAACCCCTGTGTGGGTGTTCCTTTGGGAGTTGGGCTATATGATCCATGTGGGTCCCTTCCAGCTTGGAATATCCTGTGATCCTGTGTGTATTGAAAAAGAACTCAAGGGGAAAAGCACTGGAGATATCATAGTTAAAACTTTTTCTTTTGTTTATGTACTACTATTTGATCTCTTGTTGATCTTTTGCTATCTATACACAGAATGTTTTAGTAAATAATACCAATTTTTATAGAGAATGTGGGGAAAAATATATATGTGTACAAGATAGGCTTACATATTTTTTTATCTGTATTACACTTTTTAAAGATTTTAAGTACTTTGCATTATTCTTAACAGCAATAATGCATGGAGCATACTGAGATGTTATACACTTCGTTTTTTCTTGGGAACCAGTATAACATATGTGGGTGTCAGCTGCGTATCACTGGGTTTTAGCCAATTTATGATAGTTTTATTCTGATGCAAAGCTTAAGTATGCTGGAACCAGGATTGCCGCCCACTTTAAATGTTTGTGTTAGCAGATAGCATTTCTTTCAGTCACTTTAAACTCTTATTATGAAGTGGGTTTAAGTGGTTTTTGTCTTTTCTAAAGCAACTTTATATTCCATCTGAATAACACCTAGCAGCATTGGTACTGGAGATCATTCTCCTGTAACTTGTAATGCACGTGTGGAGTTCTACTGCATTAATTGGTTCCACTGAGGTCTCGGACCTCCTAGAAGAGTAGGGTTGGTCATCCCCTCTTAAGTGTCCAAGCAGGGTAAAACTGACTGAACAGCAGCATTCTCTGAAAGCCTTTATGGATTATAGAATCCTCATTGATCCTATGGATGGAGTCCGGGAAGCCCACCACTTCAAGGAACAAATGCATAAAACCATATGAGCTTATATAATAACCACACGTGCAGGGAAACCCAGAAAGTAGGTATTTAATCCACGGGATGTCCAGTGGTGATGCTGGCAGTGGGCTGGTGAGTTCCTGTGCTGAAGAGGTCTGCTGCTGGCTACCTTGTGGTTTCTCAAGCTTTTGTTTGTCCTGCTTCCTATTTTTTATAGCAGTTAGACTGTGAGAACGGGAAATGTAGCTTGTGCTGTCCACGCTAAGGTTTCTGAAGGAAATTCACTAGGCTGTGTGGATTGTTCCTGTTGCCTCCAGTCAATTATTTGGCTGAAATTACCTTGAAGATTAGAGGAGAGGATACAGCCACAAACGTGTATGCACAAGATTACAGAACAATGAACATACCCAGAGAAATTGCCCAGAGTAAATTTTTTGTGCGTCACACAAACAAACAGATCATAAACATTCAGCGCCTGCTTGCTAGGTTTGTTTGTTAGATTACCCTGTGTTGCTTAAGAGCTTAAGTTAAAACGCTTACCAGTGGTGCTCTTGATCTTCAGGGATATACTGAAAGAAACAGGCTGAACCTCTTCACCCCATCTTCTGTTTCTGTATGTGTAAAATGGAGGCTACCTGCCTTCCCCGGGGCTTAAAGAGGATTAGTTACTCCTTATGGCCGGCTTTGGAGAGGAGAAGCACTAAGCAGGGTGGTGTGACGTATGACTGCTGTGATGGAGATGAGAAGGGAAAAAGCACGAGGGTGCTCCTGGAGAGGGAGGAGCATCATCCGGTGAGGACAGGGTCAGGAGAGTCCCTGCGTGGGTGCGTGGGGGTGAAGGGAAGGCCACTAACAGCCACGGGGAGACTGGAGCTGCATGGGGCTGGCTGACCCTGTTGGGACATACACAGCCTGCTTTTTGAAGCAAGCACAGTGAGAGAAGCAGAGGCAAAATTTCAGTGCTTATTAGCACAAACCTGTTGGCTTTAATCAGCTTATGCGAAATGAACTGTACCTGGGACCTGCACGTGCTGGCCTTACTGGGGGAGCTTGTGTTCTGTCATAGGTATCTGCAGGTCCCTGCATTCTCCCTCAGTTGAGGGATGCTGCTTTTAGACTCTGTCACCCAGCCCTGGGCCTCCTCCCAAAAACCTGCCAGGAATGGAAAGCCTCACCACTTATGATCCAGCAAAAATTTGGTGTTTACCTGGAAAACTGTTCTCAGGTTCTATTTGACTAAGTCAAAATCTGGTTCATGACAAATTAACCTTACATAGCAGAATTAGTGGTGCAAAAGCTCACCTACCTCTTCCCACTCAACTGAGCATTGTTTTTTCCTTGTGAGCTCTGTGCCATTCCCATTAGTTCCTGTTCTCTCTGTGTTCGCAGAATCAGTTGAATTGGAAAAGACCTCTGACATTGTCCAACCTATGATTAAACACCACCAAATTCACTAGACCATGGCACTAAATACCATGTCCAGTCTTTCCTTAAACACCTCCAAGGATTGTGACTTCCACCTGCCTGGACAACCCATTCCAATATCTAATCACACTTTCTGTAAAGAATTTCTTTATCATGTCCAACCTAACCCTCCCCTGGTACAGCTTAAGGCTGTGTCCTCTTATCCTGTCGCTGGTTGCCTGAAAGAAGAGGTGGATTCCCACCTGGCTGCAGCTTTTTCTCAGGTAGTTGTAGAGTGATAAACTCACCTCTGAACCTCCCCTTTTCCAGGCTAAACAACCCCAGCTCTCTCAGCAGTTCCTCATAGGACATATACTCAGACCAGCTTTGTTGCCCATTTCTGGACCTGCTCCAGTACCTCAATGTCCTTCCTTAATTGAGGGGCCAAGAACTGGACACAGTACTCAAGGCACATGGTGTCACCAGTGCTGAGTGCAGGGGAACTCTGTTGAGAGGACACAGCTGCTTGACCTTCCCTCAGTAGCTTCCCAGTCATCTGCTTATGTGTCCTCATGGCTTTTACCCTCCTACTCACATCGTTTTTCCTTCCTGCCCGTTACCCTCTGCATCCTCTGGGATTTAACTCCGTGTTGCTGGGCTGGATAATGCCCAACAGATCAAGTCTGAAACTGGGGTGCAGTGAGCTCCCACACTCCACACACTGAGTGGATACCCAAATGCATCTCTGCTCTTCTGAGAACTCCGAAACTGTTGGTTAAAAATCAGCTGTTTTCCCCCATTAGCTCGATTTTCTTTTTTTCTTTTCTTTTTTTCTTTTTTTTTTTTTTTTGTGGAGGTTGGGGGTGCTTGGTTTTGGTGTGGTGGTTATGTTATTGTTGAAATTTAGTTGGTTTTTTTTAATATTCCTCATCCCTCCCAAGACGACAGAAGACTAACATTAAAAGATAATTTTATAAATCCAGGGAGAACACGCTTTTTCCTTGTACAAATTAATGGTCTGTAATAACTACTGTGTAGGCATTGGTTTTCTTCAGGTAACAACTTTGTGAGCTTGATACAATAAAGTAATAGAGCTGTGCATGTTGTGTGTAACCCCTGCAGTCTTTCAGGGCTGTGATAGAAACAGCCTTTATCATGCAAGAATAACGATCACATTCCAACATTTTTAGGTTTCAGTGTGTGAACATCAAACATAAGAATAAGAAACCAAAAATATCTAAAATTCAGTAGCCATGTTCATCTGAGTTTGCCAGGCCCCACACTTTAAGTGTGGTGGTACTTCAAAGCCCATGAAAATTCAGTTAAAAAAAATTAAATTATTTCATCCTCTTGAAATATTAGCATAGGAGAAAAACAAAGGGAAAGCATAGCTTGGCATCTGCAACAGCAATGGGTGGATGATTCCTTTGTCATCTTTAAGTTCTGCCTGAACTTGAGATAGAAAACTGGCACTTTATTATCATTGAGCTTCTTGCTGTCTCTTTCAGAAGCAGTTGGCAAGTTCCTTTTCCTATGTAGCATGAACAGAGAGCCTCCAGCTCACAGAAGCTCTGGGAGAATGCACAAGGAGTTGCATAAGGGCAGAGAGAAGCTTCAAGGTGTGGTTCTGTAGTAAGGGGCTCACGCCTGGGGGCTTGTTGCAGCAAGAAGTCAGGCATGAAGGGCAGACAGTGTTGGTTCCTGATGGAGAGGATGAACACTGTTATTCTGGACAAGCAAGTGATGCCCAAAGAGTACTTACTGTGTTCCCCTCTGCATCAACTGAAAGAAAGGGTAGAGCACATAGGGGACTGCTGGTTTGCCTGGCTACGTGCATCTGTTACTCCTTGAAGTAACAGCTCTTTTCTAGAGCCTGCATAAAATCCATCTGTGTCTCTGAGTTATTCCTCTGTGCCTTTGAAGAAATGAACTTGCGGATCTGGAGTTAAGTCTGAATTCTAGGTAAACATGTATGTATATGTTTAAACCTGCTGGGAGCCGGAGAGGATGATGCTAGTGTGTGGAGGGGGTAAGCTGGACTGTGATGTCCTGTTCTGTGAGAAGCCAGTGGGGAGAGTGACCTCAGGAGATGCCAGGTGAGAGACCAGTGTTGGTACCTACTTGGGTCGAGACAGACGTAGAGTATGAAGTTGACTCTCCAGGGTAGCAAGAGTGGTCATGGATCTGTCACTGTGATTCTGCTGGTTGCACAGATTGTCTATGTCTTGGTTTTACCTAGAGATGTTTCTTCAGGGGAACAGTACAAGGCCGCAAGTACCCATCAGTCAGCAAGATGCTGTTGATGCCTGAGCAGGGCTGCAGAGACTGTGTGTAGCTATTACCTCCTCTTCTGGTGGTAAGGGTGATGCACCAGCACTTGAACCCCATGCCTCCCTGCTTGGTCTACCAGCACTGCTGTTCTGTAGCAAGCTTTTCTCAGTGTGGCATTACAGGTCTTCTCTCTTTGGGTGGCAATGTTTGAAATATCTCGTTGCTTATTATTCAAAATGTGTGCTTTTCATCACTAGATGTTTTTTATGTGAATGCAGGGTTGAGTCTTCAGTATGTCCAGTTATACCGCCTCATTTGCAAGAAACGGGTCAGGCCACGGGCCTCACAAAAAGCCAAACTTGCAAAGAAGCGCAGGTCATTAATATGCGTGCAGGCCACACTCATTGCTCCACCCCCCGGCACTCCGGAGCACTGCGGACAATTTTCCACTCCTTCCCATGGTCTGTCCCAGCACAGGCGAGCAAAGGGAACTGTTTCTGAGCGGCTGCTGCAACCGGGTGTGCTCGCAGCCCAAATCCTGCACTGCTGCTTCCCCCCCAGCTGCCCAGCCCGGCCCCAGTGCTCATGCCAGCCCCAGGGGCCCCGCGCCGGCCCGCACGCGCTCGCCCTGCCTCCGTGATGGGGAAGGGGGGTTCCTGAGCTCTGGTCACCATTCTTGGAGCCTGGAAAACCTTAACTTTGCAACATTGCGACATCCTGTGCGCTTATGGCGGGGCGGGGGCGCTGTTATCGGAGTTTTTTCCCTGTAACATCCACCAGTCCCGGCAGAGGCAGCACTCCCAGGGCTTTGACTGGGCTTTGAGTAACAAGGAATGGCATGTCTTGTGGTGGTGCTGCACTGGCTCTCAGCGGAGCACACAGGAGACACACAGGACCAGGTCAGGGACCGGGGCACGGTGCTGCAGGGCTCTAAATGCCATTGCGAGCTGCAGAAACCGCACGCCCACACACCGCGCGCCCTCCCCACCCTGATCCCAGTGATCACGCCTGCGGCATCCTGGTGTGGCATCTGTGGGGCTGCCGGCGCAGGCATGATCACCGGGGTCGGGGGGGGAGAAGGAAGCAGCATGGGGTTTGGGCTGTGGGAGTGCAGTTGCTGCAGCCCGGAGAAGCCCACAGGGTGGGGAAGGTGGGGGGCAGGTTGGGTCAGTATCGGAGTTTCTTTCCCTTTAATATCCACCGGTCTCGGGAGAGGCAGCACTGCTCACAGAGTCCCAGAGGGCAGGGGAACAGAAGCCCTTTCCAGCACAAAGAGCTTGACCCCTCTCGCTTGCCTCACTTTCGTGGGGCAGTTTCCCAGGTCAGGGGCGGGGGCACGGTGCTGCCATTGCGAGCCCCCTCCCCACAAGGTGGGGTGAGTCCCGCCCCACAGGCACCGCCACACCGCACCTTGGCAGAGCAGAGGCACTGAGCATGCATTGGCTGGCTAAACTCGCAGACAGCTGAATCAAAATTGCGAAAAATTTGCCTCGCAAATTGGAGAGGTCGCAATGCACCGGGGATTTACTGTATTTAATATTGCTTGAATGTTACATGTTAATTGCTTCCAATTTTCTATGGCTTCATCGCTTCATCTCTTGGCCGCTTCAACTTAAATTATTGTTCTAGCTGCCCTTTTGTGAAATGTATTATGCCTGTTCTTATTTTTCTTTTCAGTTTTATTTAAACACTTGGCAGCTTAAGTAAAACTTCTTGCCTTATTTATTTTGTTTAGAGCAACAGATTCCCATTGAGTCAAATATGGGAGTTTATTTAGTTAATAGGGAGACTGTGTTGCACTATGGAGTGTAAAATACATTCTGTTGTAGCCTACAGCATTAAACTGGTGCAGTTCTTGAAACTCAGTTTGTGTGTTGATTCTTTTAAATAGATAACGTATTAGGTCCTCAAAAAATTTTATTACTGCTCTTCATGTAGAATTTCATCACAACAGATGATATCTGCTATTCCCCTAGATCTTCGCCCTTATAGAGAGAAAAATGTATAGAATTGTCTTTGTGCATACTGAATGAAAAGGTGCTCCTTCAAAAGTCTAAGGAGTACAACTGGACCTGGGCAAGAGAAATTCATCAATGCAGTGTCGCTGACTTTGAAATTTATGTGGTTTTTCCTTCACTGGAGGTGGGGAACCTGCTGGAGTACTTCTTGAGACGCTGCGAAGTGTACTTGTGTCCCAAAGAAAACTCCTGGAGGACATCGGAGGAGAGAGGATGGTGCAAGATTTAGAAGTTGCAAGGCACTGTGAGAAGGGAGTGACAGGCAGAAAAAGCTACGCAGATGGTGATGAGTTTTATCTCAGCCCTCTTAGAAAAGCTTGGAGCCCCCCAGGATCTGCTGATGACATAATGACAGCTCTTCTGAGCTGTCCTTTCCTTCTGGGTAGTGAGGGATGGGAAATTTCTGCCTAGGTTGTGTGGGAGCCAGACCAGGTGAAAAGAAGGGGGCGACAGGAAGGGTCCCTGCTGCAATGTTGGGGTGTTTTGTTTAATAAGATGGCTGTGCTGGAGCTGAAATGTGCTGATGCTTCCTCACAGTCTCAGACCACTTCTTTGCTGGCTAGCTGGCTGTGTGAATCCAGGTCCTGCTGTTTACTGCGTACAAGAAGTATTTGGCATAAAGGGGATTACATAAATAGTTGTGTGAGGAAATGCCAGGTCTCCCAAAGATAGCACAGAATTGTTTTTTAATGAGTTTGTGGTATGGTATGTCAAAATGGACCTTCAGAAAAGTATGAAAAGTATTTGTCTGGGTGTCTTAATACTGTCTCCAGAGTAGGAACTGTTCTCCTACCCATGTTTTTCTGCTCCTATCCAGAGCCTTGGGCCCCTCTGCATCCTGTATCTCATTGTTTATACCCTTGAGATTTTGTATTTAGTAGCAAGGTGGCTCACAGGCTGGCATTTGACAGTGTCTTTTGTAAATTAGTATTTTGAAAGGAAACGAGTAGGCTTCACTGGATGCCCATGAGTTGGTCCAGGTGCTTGTTTCTAATGCAGACAGTAGCTCATTCATGAGCATAACCCAAAAAGGATGTAGTTGGTTGTATCTTTTTGGTTTTTAACTGAAAAAAGTATTTTTTAAGTGATTTAAAAATGGCATTAAGTTAAAAAAAAAGTCAAGCAGGTGCCGTGCTAAAACGTGAAGTGCTTTTACAGTTTCAAGACATCTCTGTGTTTTTTTTCTCTGTATTATCCTTCCACACAAAAGCAAATGATTTGAAGACACCAAGCAAATGACTAATCTTAAAGACTAAGGTGCTCGATTATTCGTCGGGTTTATGCTTCTTTGGAATGCCTGTTGATTACATGCTGACTGCGAAAAAAATTGGTTATCTTAATAGTTGCACAGCAAAGAAGTGCAAGACCAAAAGCATGGGTTACTGTTGAGATGTTATAACCCAGAAATGAAAAATAAATATGCTAAAAATGCCTTCCCTTTCCATTCCTTCATAAAATAAATGAAAACAGTATTAAACTAGTCTTCAGTTATTTTTAGAAATGTCTAGAAAGCTTAGAATGCAGGGACGTGAGCACAACAGTGCTACCAGCCCACTGCAAGACCACGTGGAAATGTTTAATTAAATTAAGAGACCCATTTCTTGTCAGATTATATGATATTATTTGAAACCAATTGCAACTTGTTTTTAAAGTCAGACAGCGTTTAGAGGATAGTGGCTGAAAATAACTATTTCTGCTCTCTCTGCTCTGTGTGCGCTGAGGTTGGGAGAAGGCGAGGGGCAGCTGAAGCTGCAGGCCTGTGCCCTGTGCTGCCGCAGCTTGTGTGCGCCAGATGGTCCCACCCTGCAGCTCACTTGCTGCTTATTCCTTTCAGTTTCCTAAATCTTACTAATTTTTTCTTCCATAAATCATCAGTTCCCTTTCCTAGCAATTAATCATTTCGCTTATTTTTTGGTTCTATATTTAATCCTTCCCATTCATCAACTCTCTCGTGCATTAATCTTCCAATATTGGAAGAGACACATGCATTTCTGTGCCAGTTCAGATCTCTGTCCATATACCCCAATTTCCTCTCTTTGTTTTGGTGACCAGGAACAAGATGCTCCAGAGGAAGGAGCAGTACTCCTGTCCCACCTCGAATGGCAAATACAACATCCTGACAGCCTGTGGTGTCTTCACCCTTTAGTTATTGGGTCAAGACTGGAGAGACACGAGATATTTGTGTTCTTCTGCAAAGTCTTGTTGAGATGGGAAATTCGTGTCCATTGTGTTTTTGAATCCAGATGGACCTTTGGCCTCCCTGGTATAAAGGGGAACGAATCACTGTTTGGGTAACTTGCGTGTTGTATAGAGTATTTTTGTATGCATACCATGTTTTTATTTGAGCAAAATTTATTTTCTTATTCACAGAATATTCTGAGTTGGAAGGGGCCTACAAGCATCCTCGAGTCCAACTCTTAAACAGCACCACTGCCTCCCTGGCAGGAATTAAACCCTTGGTCTTCAGCACCCACCACTGTACTAAATATGTCGCAAGAAACACAATATCCAGTTTTATCTTCCCAGTTCATTTTCTAAAAGAGAAACCAAACCAAAAGAGCATGTTACCCAGAACCAGAGCACACCTTCCTGTCTCTCAGCAGCACTGGGACAAGGGTTTTGTTGCCTCCCCTTGCTTTTGGGCGCACAGTGCTGGAGTTCCCCTCTTCAGAGCCCAGGCAAGGGCTGGGTGGACAGTGGTCCTGTGCTGTCCTGCCACCACAGGAGGGCAATCCAAGCCATCCCTGGGGGCACCACAAGCTGTCGCTCAAATTGGAGAGGTGTTTGTCAACTGAGTTAAAAGCCACCACTCTGTGTATGCATTTCTCATTTGTTCTTTTTGTTTTGACAAAACACGGTAGAGGTGTCTGTCAACTGAGTGGCCTGCTTGAATGCAGTGGTAGGAAAAGGGGTAATGGCTTTAAGCTGAAAGAGGGTAGGTTTAGATTAGATGTTAGGAAGAAATTCTTCACTGTGAAAGTGGTGAGGCAGTTGAACAGGTTGTCCAGAGAAGCTGTGGATGCCCCATTCCTGGAAGTGGTCAAGGCTGGATTAGATGGGGCTCTAAGCAACCTGGTTTAGTGGAAGCGGGAGTTGGAACTAGATGATTTTGAAGGTCCCTTCCAAACCAAACCATTCTATGATCCTGTGAACCTGTGAATGATAGCTCGTTTGGTCCAAAATGCACCTACAACACATACGTAGACCGTTTGCTTTATTTTACTTGTATTTATGAATTTTACAGAGAACTTCACATCTCTAAAGTGATTCTCCCAACCAGCCTCTGACTTAATAATGCTTCCTGAGAAGGTGAGGAGACATGCTGAGATGTTGACACCTGCAGCATCAGTTGGAAAGATCTGGAGCTTGTGAGTCCAGTGGAGTAGGGCTCTATGGAACAAACCTCTCATGGAGAGCCTCCAAGAGGGTGTTTTAGGGTTTAGGTCTGTGGTTTATAGCTCTGTATTTGAATGCATGCGTGCAATGGCTTATTTTTGGCAACGTGTGCTGCCAGCATCTCTTATCATTCTATGACTTATTCAGACATGCGAGTAACTTCCCACTTCTTGACTGCAGGTTGATAGTGGTGCCCTTTGTGGACTTGTGTGAACTCTGTTACAGTGCATAGTGTTGCTCTAGCTTTAGAGTGTGTACATAACTGCTCAGGTAAATTCATTGTATCTCACTGCTGCTACAAGTTAAAGAAAGTTGACCATTTTTCCCTGGAGTGCTGGGATAGTTTTTCTCCAGTCTTTCTTTCTTTGAAACACCTAGTAGCATGCTGCTTTTTAAATCCTTCTTTACAGAGGAAAAATCACTTTCTGCTTTTCTTGTGTGCAGAATTATGTAAAGCAGTTGCCAAACATAAATATGCAACTGTAAATGCCATAGAAATGTACCCTGCAAAGATTCCACCGTTAACCACACCAAACAAAACAAAAATGCAAGGTTATTCAAATTGATGTCACATGCAGGAAATGACATTTAAATTCTTACTCATTTAAAATTAAGCCATCCTACCATTTTCCTCTTTCGAAGTGTTGAAGATTTTCCATTAGTTAAAGAGTTGTCTCGCAGGTCTTCAAGATTAAAATTTTCCATTATGTATTTTAGAGAGCTGTTGAACTTTTTTAGAATGATGATATACACGTGAGTGTGAGAACTGTGTACATGTAATTGGCTGTTGGAGAACATGTGCTTGAGAACTGACCTCAGAAGCATTAGGAAATGGCAGTCCCACTGCTTATCTTTACACTTCTTAAAAGGTATTGTTCAGTTCTTGGAAGAGGAGGGTGTTTCAGTCTTGCTCAGTTTTTGTCTTTGTTCTGATTTGCTTTGCTTTTGTTGGTATTTTTCCTCGTCCACTTCAGTGTTGGAATATAGTATTGAAACAGCTGTGTAGTTTATGGCTTTTACTCCTAAATTTTTCATCATATAGGAGCCTTATGTTGAGTCTCCTATAAACAGATTTTCTTGAATCCAGGCAAAAAGCGAAGGATGCAACATGCTGCTAGTTCTGGCTGTGAAACCATCAGGGTCAAAGTCAATTACACACGTCCAGTCCCAGCAGCTGTAGGCTTGAGCTTGCCCAAGTGTTCGTCTTCCCCACTGCTCCCGGCTGAGCTCATGTCCCAACGACGAGCAGTGTTCAGGACTGCTCCGGATGGCACGCAGAGCTGTCAGACCCCTCCACCATTCAAGTTATCTAAACAGGCTTGTTCTTCATCCTTTTTGAAGGAATGTTGGTGGAGTAAGCATCTTCCTTCCTCTTTGTTGGAATTGCTGATCCTTTTGCCCGCTGGTTGTGCTGTAGCTTCAGTGCAGCTGTTGATGCTCATCCGAAGCATGAAAGGACAATGCATTTGTTTTACTTCTCAGGCATCTGCCAGAAGTATTTGATACCGTTGAAATGTCAAGGTGTTATCTCAATCCCTTCTGTACTTCAGCATGTCTCCATTACTAAGCTTGAAAACAAACCCACCAAATTTGAAGTGTGAATTGTCTTTCAAATGAAATATAACATTTAATATACTTTTACCTGGTAAAATTAGGGTGCTAACTGATATAATTTTTGTAGTTACTGTTGAATCTTGTTTATTAGAATATGTGTGTGTTCATTTTATCTACCAGTTACCCCCAACATTGAGGAAAAATAAGTCTCTATCTTCTGTGTGTTATTCTGTCAGCCAGAAGTGTGTCCTATTGGAAGATGTTAAAATACGGCATATTAAGGAAAAAAAATTAAAAGATACTCTGTTTAAAAAAAGGGGGAAAAGATAAAATCCTGTTAAATAATTAAGATGCTTTGGCCTTTATCAGGATTGACAGTGTTCTTGCCATAATATACATATGCAAAAACTGTAAGAAGTTTAATATTTTATAGCAAGGATAACGCCAAACTCTAAATCTACAGGCTTGTTTCTATGGTAACAAATATTGAAATATGTCTAGCCAACACTGTAGGTTCCCCCTATTTAATTTCTGTCTATGCGTTCTAGGAATTCATTAAGACTGTAGAATCCTTTTAAAAATGATACATTCTGTTGTAAAATTCCCTAAGATTAATGTTGAACATAACTTTAAATTTAAACATAAACTTTTCTTTTAAAGAGATTTCTTAGGAAATGAGAGATTAGGGCTTTATTTCTAAGACTTTATGCTCATTGATCTGGTATTTTTGTTCTTCATTGGCAAGCTGAGGGTTTTTTTGTGTGTGTGACTACACTTAAAAAATGGAGTGTTAGTCTTTGGATTCTGATGAAAATATTCAAGGCTGCTTAACTGGAACAGTCTGCCTGGAAGACAGCAATGTCATGAATTCAGTGCCTACAGGATTAAGTTTAGGGGTCAGAACTTCTTGGATAGAACTACTTCATAGAGATCCTATCCTACTCTTTAAGATTAAAATTATTACTTACTTTGAGCTTCAATCTTCATTTCAATTAATTGCTATTAACTTTTTGTTTATTACGGAGTATTTTCTAGGTATCTGATTTAAGCCATTTTGTGTCTGATATCTTCTCATTTTTTTTCTACTGAGGGCAGCCCAGCAGTTTTGGGAAGTAATCTGAAGTGTTGGCTCTGAGATTCCATTTCCCCAGTGGTACCTCAAACCACAAGCACCTAGTCCCAGCAGTAAGAGGAAAATTTTGAAACTTTGAAGTGAAACATAAGGTTGATGCAGTATTTTGCATCTGGTTGACTAGCCAGCATTAGATGCAGCTGGAAGCATAAGGACTTCCTCCCTCTGCCTGCAGACACTCTGGATTCTGCTGGCATGAAGTAAAGATAATGAGCCAGCAGAAAGAAAATTTCAGAAACTGAGATTTGCACTCAACAGCTGTGTTTCAGGAGCCCATCGTTATGGACTAAAGGCATGTTTCCTCATAGGACTAATAGCATCCGACCTTGTTTCCTTGAGAAAGTTTATAGCTGGGGACTTGGAAATCAGACCCAGCAACTTTAACTGATCCTTCATAGGGAAAGGACATGCAGCTGGAAGCAGTGACTGAAGTACTCAATAAAAGCAGAAGGTGGTGTTAAAAAAAAGTGTAATCCATTCATTCATATCTTTCTGGAGCAGTAAGGAAGAAAACAAGCTCTTTATTTAGTCTTGGGCAGAGGATTATCTCTAGTCTTGTGTGAGGATAAGTTGTTCCAGTGTGAGCCCTATGCAGTGCTTCTCTCCTAGTGCTGAAGGAGCTGACAGTTCTACTCAGTCCTTAGGCAGAGCTGGGCTGAAAGAAGGGCCAGTGTTTGTGCACAAGGGAGCATGAAAAGAAAACAACAGACATAAATGCTATTCAACTGGATTGTGAGAAAAAAATCCTGTCACCTCACAAGTCCTAGGTAGATCTCCAAAACCTCTTATTATGATTGTAAATATTATGTAGAAAAAGAATTGAGGTATTGTTCAGTGAAAAAGTTGTTTTGGATTGGGTATGGGAGGCTTCAGAAATTCCTGTTACGTGTTCCTGTCCAGTCATTCAGGTAGTCTGGCAGGCAGAGTCCCACAAGCAGAAACTTTCACTGCTGGGACCAGAGCCCTTTCACAGCAGCTGGCTCCAGTGACCTGACAAGTGCCCTGCTTGACTCCTTACACATCACACTCACACAGTCCAACAAGGTTTCTTTGCTGCCTCAGCATCAGGTTTCCCAAAGCATAGTTCCAGGCATCTGGATCCTTAAAGTAATTTCAACATAGTGCAGTAAAACAGAACAACAAAAGGAGACCCTGGGCTTTTATACACTTCCAGTCTGTGCATGAGATGGTCTTTCTGCTGATTGACTGGTCTCTCCAAGTGTCCAGTCACCTGGCTGGTGCCACTGGTCCCTGTGTCTTTTGTTGTGCAAGGGGTCAGTGTCAGTTTGCGACCTCTTGCCTGGGGCTCCTGCCACCCAGGACACAACCTGCAGCTTGCATGTTGAGCTACCTGCACTAAATGTATTTCTCAACAATCCCAGCCTTCACCTTACTTCACTTGTGTATATATTTATTTGCCCCTGGCCTGAGATACTCCTTTTTCTGTCGTGCGTGTCTTACGGCATTTTTTGAACCAGAATGGGCTGTGGAAATAGGGGCTACAGAGTCTCCAAGAGAAAGTTAGTCTCTCTCTGTCATGAGTGAGTCATATCACCATACTGTCTGAAAGCTCTTGAGTGTGTGCGCTTGTGGTAGCCAAAGTCTCTGGGGCTTCTCTTGCTGGGAAGCATTACAGCTGATGTAGGAGTTTTGCCTTCATGCACCCCAACACCATGCAGTCAAGAACAATGATGTCCACTCTCAGCAGTATTTTGAACTCTCTAGGCTTCATCCCAAGTCCATGGAAAGACCTTTGATTTTTGTGATGAACTTCACCAAAGAGGCCAATTTAAATGATCGGTGCATTTTTCTGTTACTCTGAAATGGTGCTTTTCTACAGGGCTGCTTTTTTTCTCACCTTCCTTTTTTGTTTGTTTGTTTTAATGATGACGTTTCCCTTTTATTTAAAAAGAAAACAACCTCCAGTCTGCTAACTACAAGGTGAAACTTGTCTTTCTGAAGGAAACTGACTCAAGGACCCGCTAGAAACAAATGAAAAAAGTTTCCTCTTTCATTTCTTGGTTTGGATGTGAAACTTGGCGAAACCATGGATATGCTCCAGCCCAAACCTGAAGGTGCATCAGGAGATGTTTAGGTTAGAAATTCGAAAAAGGTTCTTCACCTAGAGAGTGGTTGGGCACTGGAACAGGTGCCCCAGGGAAGTAGTCACAGCACCGGGCCTGACAGAGTTCAAGAAACATTTTGACAATATTATGAGGCACATGGTGTGCAGGCCCAGGAGTTGGACTTGATCATCATTCTGGGTCCCTTCCAACTCGACATATTCTGTGATTCTCTACATGTAACAAGATGAGTTCTGTTTTGAGGCTTTCTCACGTCATGTTGATGGACTTGTCAAATTTATTTTCAGGAAAAGAGAGCAGGGTTGAGAGCAGGAATATACATGTACGTGAAGGCTCTGAATACTCCCTTTCCATTAGGCTTGTAATCTTTCACAGGCAGAACACACCTGCTCACTATAGCATGGCCACTTGGTAGCTGTCCGGAAGCTTTCACAATGAACAAATGTGTCCACACCAGTTTTTCCACCTTACTTTGAAACATCTGGTGTATATCAGGGTCCCACACAGCCTTTTTGACTCTCGGAGTTGTGAAATGAAAAAGCAGCTTGTATTCTTCTGTGATCAACTCTCACATTCTCGTATGCTCTCTGCAATCAGACGCATCAAAATGAGCTTTGAATTGCTCCTTCAGTTTGAAAGATACTTACCATCAGGTTTAGATGAACTGTGTAGTAAAATCCTGCAGAGACTAAGCATGAGTGTAGGGGAAGCACATGAGGAAAGATGCCAGTGGTTGCGAGGACTGCTTGGCCCTAGGCAGAGGCAGAGTTCAAGCCACAATTGCCACTATTAACCCTCCCGGCATTCACACAAAACAGTAGTCAGTGCTCTTTTGCAAGGCTAATGCTAGTACGTATTTCCCTTAAAATAAGCAGTCCTGCAGGAAGATGGATACCAGATGATTAAACAATAATATGCAATATGAGTACATGCAAAGAATACCTGCTTTGTTACATGATCATGTGTTTCCTGGAGGAGCTACAGCCCCTGCGAGAGGCAGAACAAGGACTAGGAGAACTGTACTCCTTTTAAATGCCTCTGAGTGCTTAGTGCTTTCCCAGTAGTGTGGGGAGGTGGATTTTTTCTGATAGGTTATTTGGAGACCTACAGTTTGGAACGGAAGGTGAATGGTTCAACTCCATAATGCCTTTTATGTGATATTCATGATCATAATGTTACCAAGAGTGAGTCTCCCTGCCCCATTTCCCAGTTGATTAAAAATTCAGTTTCATATTTTTGAGTCCTCTGGAGGCAAAATTGTGAGGGGTTGCAGTGGCTCTGTTGCATTTCTTTTCTGTCCTCAATTTCCTAGCCTCATGGTGAAGTGTTTTTGTCTGTAGTTAGTTCTGCCGTAGTGGTTAAGGACAGAAAATGTTTAGCTTAACCCTGAGGCAGCTCAAGCCTTGTGCAGGATAAATTAAAAATAATTCTGTGCCCTCTGCAGCAGCAGAGCGGTATTTGGGAGGGAAGTGAAGGAAGGCAAGCTGAGGGTTCATCCTCCCTGCCGTCTGCGGGAGATCCCAGCACTGTTAGGGGAGCGTGTATTGCCTCCCAGGTCTGCCCCACAGCTCCCAGAGCTTGATTTTGCCTGGAGTGGTCTGTTAGTAAGGGAGCTGTTCCACCACCCCGGTGTTTTATTTTCTAAAGTTGTTTCAACAACCTCCTTTTCCATCCTGGGAGGAAAAAAAAAAGCCCTTTGGAAGAGGGGCTAGGTAAGAAAGTTCTGTACTTACACTCCACGTACATTTTGTGCAATTTAAAAGGCTTGTTCTGCCTTTTCATCTTGTGTACTGTTTTCTGCAGATATTTCCTAACTTCTCTCTTGACGTTTTTGCCTGGTTCTTCAGAAGATTGTATGGACTGAAAGAGACTATTGTTTCTGCAAGAGCACAGGCGTGAGCACATCAGCTAATCTGGTTGGTACAGGATTTCAGGAGTGGGTGTTGGACTGAGGAACAGGATTGGGATGTGTGCGCCTACAAATTCTTGTGAACGGCATGCTTTCCTATTCTGTAAATACAATATTACATTTCACTTTCTAGGTTCACCATTTGTGTTTCTCCAAATGTTGCACTCCCATACCATGAGCCATAAACAAGGAAATGGCATACAGGAATATTGAAAAAGCTTTGGTTAGCAGAGATAGATGGTTGATTCAGTTTTCAGTCATGCATCTGGATAAGCATCAGTTACTTGGTCATGTGGAGACTCAGGGCATTTATTTTTCACAAACATCATAGGTTTAAAATTAATACTTCACTGTCTTTCTAGCTTTTTCCTTCACCACGTTTGGGTTTTCAGTTTTGAAGTATAGGATAGGCAAACAAATACTTTTGAACCTGTTTAGGAGCTTTAGGAGGAAGCAGACTCTGGCAATGAAGGTGCATTTGCCAGCTCTTGAGGCAATGAAGGTGCATTTGCCAGCTCTTGAGGCACTGCGATTTGAACCCTGAATTTGGAGCAGACTCCTTCTTAAAGCAGTTTGCGTACAAGACAAACTTGAGGGGTTTTTCCATTTGGATGGTATTGCCAGGGAGCAAAGAAACCCCCACTTGTAAGTTTTGTTTACACTCAGCATCTTGTCAGATGATACCTCACTGCAATTTGCTGTACCTCCACTTTAATACAGTTTCCTTCCTCGGTGAAGGATAGTTGCTGCTTTTGAATGGCTACTTGCAGCTAGATGGTACTGGCTGGAAAGGGTGGGACTTGCTGGTAATTTAAGAATATATGGGAATTTATGCTGTGATTTGTTGATGGTGTTTGTCTGGCTGAGATGCTTTTTAACGGATGCACAGGAATTCCCAGGTGTTGATAAAAGCACTTGATAACAACCAGTCAAAGAGAATATGGAAGAGAGATTGTGAAGTGAGGAGGACTCAGGGGTTTGTCTGCTTTCGTTTCATCTATAGGCTGTCATATTCAGCGAAGAGCTTATAGCCTCACCCATAGTATTGTGTATTCTTAGCATTACTAGACCAAACTGCTGTGTTGGCTGTCCTGGAGGGGTTTTTCCAATGCTTCTGTTGAATGCAACACGGATTGGCTTCCTTGCTTCACAGTTGCCTCACTGTTTGCCCAAGTGGTGTTTCTGAACTGGCACCTGCTTTTTAGCAGCAGTTCATGGGCAAAGTATGGAGCACTGGAACCAGCCTTCAAAGCTACCTTTTCCTGTCCAAGGCTCCTTTTGTCTTAAGAGTCCATGTTGCTATAGCCCCGAATGTTTGCAGCATGTTTCTGCTGGCAGTTTTCTGCTCTTCACTCCTGAGGATTGGATGTAGGGCAGTTTGGAGGGTTCCTAGCAGTGGAACTCCATATTTACAGTAAGTGAATTCATTAGAGCCTTGAATTATTTACCTTAAAGAATTCAAGTCCTGAATTATTTACCTTTGAGATCTGTCTTCCTGCATTGTGCATTTGATCTACTGTAGACCTATGCTCTTTACATACTAGGAATGTCTAAGGTAGCATAGTATGCAAGATGGTTTCAGCTATTTGCTGTTAATTTTATTTTCATACACAAATACATTGCAACATTATTACATAGATGATCTTTAAAATCCCTTCCAACCCAAACCATTCTTTGATTCTATTACTGAGTTCAGAATGTGGCTCATGTAAAATGAATCTGTGCAGACCTAATTTTAAGTCTTATAAATGCATGGACAGTTTTTGAGTATGTGATCATACTCTTCTCTTCCTGCAAGTCCCCTGCCTAATGCCAAGGGTATTACAAGTCTTGGGCAAACTCCCTACTCAGCATCTTGTTTTTTCACTGCTGTCCCATGTTTGGCCCAAATTTTTATTTATGGCACACTATTCAGAAGAAGTTTGTCATTTCTTCACAATTTTACTCTTCACCAGTGTCAGGCTTGAGGGTTTGACAAATGATTTGGGAAGCCCCACCACTTCTTTAGAGGAAGAGAGTTAAAACAAGAGGACAAAGGATCCCAAAGATCTTACAACCTTACTTCTGACATGTCACAGTATCACAGTTTAGATAGGGCTGGAAAGGACCTGGAAGATCATCTAGTCCAACCTATAATCCGACTAACCTATCATCTACATCTAGATCATATCACTCAACACCTCATCCAGCCTCCCCTTGAATACGTCCAGGGTTGGTGACTCAACCACCTCTGTGGGCAACCCATTCCACATCCGAATCACTCTTTCAGTAAAAAACCTTTTCCTAATATCAAGTCTAAACTTTCCCTGCTGAAGCTTAAGACTATGACCTCTCGTCCTGTCCCCAGAGACCAAGGAGAAAAGACCAACCCCTGCCTGGCTACAACCTCCTTTTAGATAGTTATAGACAGCAATAAAGTCACCCCTGAACCTCCTCTTTTCTAGGCTAAACAGACCCAGCTCCTTCAACCTCTACTCATAGGGCTTATCTTCCAGCCCCTTTAGCATCCTAGTTGCCCTTCTCTGAACTTATTCCAGCACCTGAACATCTTTCTTGAAGTGAGGGGCCCAGAACTGAATACAATACTCGAGGTGTGGTCTAACCAGTGCCAAATACAGTGGAAGGATAAGCTCTCTCGACCTACTAGCCGCTCAGTTCTTGATGCAGGCCAGGATGCCGTTGGCCCTTTTGGCTGCCTGGACACACTGCTGGCTCATGTTGAGTTTGCTGTCCACTAATATCCCCAAATCTCTTTCCACCTCACCACTGTCCAAGCATTCCATTCCCAGCCTATAGTTCTGCTTGGGGTTATGACCAAAATGCAGAACCTGACATTTAGACTTATTAAATTTCATTCTATTGGAATCATGTCTCCATGCTATGTAGTATTTCATGTACTGCAAATACAGCTCACTTATGGTGTGACTGTTCATTAGTTTTAGTTAAGAGAAGCCAGGGTTTCAGGTTGGTTAGGAACTTGTTGTTAATGGCCACTTGAGAGATTCTGGGTTTAAATGACTGGCACACTGCTGCATCAGAGCTGTGTGGCAGCTCTCCAAGGCACAGCTCGTCTGCCTGGGTGCTGAGAGGGTGGCAGGGAGTGTCAGGGTGGCTGTCATCCTTGCTGCCAACAGCTGTTAGAGCTGTCATGTGCTCCACAGCCCTGATGCATGGCTCAGGTACATCCAGGATACCAAGAGTAAAAGGCAGCTGCAGTGGACAGTGCTCACCTGCCACATTTCCCTCCCTTTTGAGGGATGAGTGCTTGAACTTATCAGTGTTCTGTCTTTCAACCTACCCGTGGTACACTGGAGGTTTTTGCAGGAAGCAGACCACTGACAAACAGTGTCTGCTGGTGTCATGGAGACTTGAGCATGGGTCAGTTGTAGTTCTGTGGCTGCACAGCCACCATGCAGCCCTCTGTGCCTACCAGGTTCTTGCTCTCCCCTCATCTTACCTCCAGTTTTCTGTCCCCATTAGAGAAATTTCTTGTTTGGATGTGTTTTAACCTGCTATCACCTAGCCCAGGTCTTGGCTGCTCTGTGCTGAGCATAGATGGCTCCTGGCTGCTGTAGGGAGATCACCTGGAGCAGGAGCAAGGTTGTCCCTGTCTTCACTTGGAAAGTTGACCTGCGCAAGTTGGTGGCAGATGCCAGAGGCAAAGGTCACCTCTCTTCTCAGCCCTGGACTAGGCCATACTTTCTGCTTAGCGTGGCATCTGGCTAAATGCAGGTTTTAACTCTGTTCTGGAGGTTGCCAGAATTTGGTCTGTCCAGCAGTTTTTTCAGGAATGGCACAATCAGATCTCTGTGACCAAAATCTTACAACAAAACTTCTTGGCAGACATCCATGTTGACAATGGACAGAGTATGCCAAATGCTCAGGCCCTGAATTGCAGGAAGGGTATCACAGCTATATCTCCCATGCCATGCTGTGTGTCTGGGTTTAATTTTGTATGCTCTTGTGGAGGTAGGCAAGGGATCATATACACGTGATTGAGTTGCATCTCTTAAGTGAAGGGGTTTGTTTTGTTTGCTGTCAGACAAAGCAACAAAATAATGACACTAATGGCATTCCCTGTACTGAAATTCCACTTTACTTAGGATGTGTCTTCTGGCTATTCAGAGAGGTTACGGAGGTGGAAAGGAGGAAAAGCTTGAGGCTGTGTCTTCAGCTGGGTTTCTACCACATGGGCTTTTTTTCTTCCCTCTTTGAATGGGTTGCCCAGGGAGGTGGTGGAGTCACCATCCCTGGAGGTGTTAAAGAAAGATGAGGAACTCATTGACATGGTGTAGATAATGGGATGATGGGATGTAGAGTTAGGTTAAAAAAAACCCCAAAAACACGACACCAAGGTTAGCTCAGATAATTGAAGCATGGTGCTCATAACACCCCAAGGTTATGGGTTCAATGCCTGTGTTGGGGATTGTATTCACTTAAGAGTTGGACTCGATGATCCTTGTGGGTCCCTTCCAACTCAGAATATTTTGTGATTCTGTGAATGTAGAAATGTCTTCCATGAAATGTATATTTGGGTTCATTGTTGGATCAGCAGGAGAATTTGGCACTAAGGCTTAAAGCTAATAACATATAAAGTGAGGAGTAAACACAGACACTGAAAGACCCTTTTGAGAATTTTAAGTAGAGCCACTACTTAGGTAATGTAGACGCAAAGTTTGGGGAAACTTTATGATTAAGTAATCTACTGTCAGTGTAATTTTGCAAGTATTATTTTTACATCACTGCTGCAGTTATTAGTGGCATGTATATGAACTGAAACTGAAACAAAATCAAGTAGATTTTTCTCGCCCAGTATTTCTGCTTTTTGGTGGTACTGAATGTCTACTTGGCATTGGTCCCGATGTTGCCAGGCAGGATGCCCTGGGACGAGGGCAGAGCATATGGGGGCAAGAGAGCCACATAATCCTGTGCAGCTACAAGTATCTCATCCACCCCTCCAAATCGATATCTGTTGCTTCTATTTGGTAATGACTAATTTTGGGGGAAGGACTTTTTCTTGTTTAGTGTCTTTATGAGAGGCAGCCCAAAACAAAGAACTTAAATATATGGTGGAAAACTACTGTAATGCAAATACATAATAGATAATCCAGTAGAGTTAATCAGTTTTCTCTTTGTGTTGTTTTTCACACAGAGCAATGAGGCAAGAGAGAAGTTTTTAAAAACAGAAAAATGTGATTGCGTAAACATCGTTGTTGACAGGAGGACTCAGTGGATCCAGGTAATAATGTGGCGCTACTTTATATTATGCTTTGAACGGCATTTGGGGTTTCAAGCTGCTGGTGACCCTTTGTCAGGAGCTGAGGAGTAGAGGAAAGAGACAAGGTATAACAAGACCCAGTGCCTGGCTGTTAATTCATTCAGACCAGATGAGAGAGTGTGAGTGTTCACACATCACTGGTGGTTGCTGAATAGGAGAATGTTCCTGGGGCTGCAGTAGCTTCCTTCTTTATGTCAGGCTGTTGCATCTGAGGCTGGGTTGTTTGTAGGAGGTTGGGGTTTTTTTAATGGGTTTGTTTTTAACTCTAGGAGATTCTCTCATTCAGCCTCTTACAGCTGCATCAGTGTAGGCAGAGAAGCTCCGTCCCTGTTTCGCGGAAGAAGGTCAAATGATTAGCTGTCTCTTCAGACTGCAGAACCCTGAATCTATGAATATTTTCTTTGAATTCCCCCTTATAATGTTTTCTGGATTAGAGCAGGTCATTATCTACTAAAAGACCCAGACCTAGACCTTTACTGTTTTAGAGGACTACTGCTGATTGCTTTCTGTGTGTGAATGAAGACAATTTCTCACTGCATGGTTGTAGGAAACCTAAATGTGTGATGCTTAAGTATGCTACTAATATGTTTGCAACATACTATCTGAAGGTAATGGATTTTAATACATTTACATCCTGTTTTGGAGGAAATGTAAGTTGCTAGCTAAAATGCATCTCATGTTTTTAATCATCTTAATCATTTCCCTCACTGAAGGAATCTGAAAGATGAATACAGGGGGAGTTTACAGTGCCAATTGCACTCCATATTTGTAATTGGGGCCAGATCCTACCCTCAAACTTCTTAGGCAATCCTAGTGAAGTCGTCAGGCTTTTCACAAGCGTATGGTTTTCTGCATGTGTAGTTGATTCCAGGATAAGGGCCTACAGTATACATTTTCATGCACTGATTTCTCACACGAAGGAAGTTTGAAAAGCATGTGTCCTTTCCAACATAATCTTTTGGTTTCTAGCGATGATTGAAGAGGTTCTGCAGTATTTTATTAAGAAGCAGATCGGCAAAGCTTGTTGCCTTAGATTGAGCTGTTTCTAACTGACAAATCTAATTTCTTTGTTGGGTGCAAGGTGGGAAAAAAAGCAGTTGTGGCTTTGCATTGCTGTAGTCATGACCAAGAAGGATGTTTAAAAACCATGTGAATGGGTGTGAAGTTGATATTTCCTAAAGCCAGCTTCTTTTTGTATTAAACTGCATACTCCGGGAAGATAGTTGCTGTATCAACATTGGTGTAATGACACATTATTAAAAAATCAATATCCAGTCTTAGAAACAAGTCCTGATGTAAGCAGTTGGGTGCTTACAGCTGTGATTTTTATGTATTTGCAAATGTAATGCGCTTTTTTTTTTCTGTCTTCTCGTAGCACTGGTAACTTGGATAAACACTGTATGTGTGACTCATTGCAGAATGTGAACTTGCTTTAAAGGAGCAAATGTTGGATTTGCCGAATATCATATTGGTTCCATCCCTGAATACTTATGATGAATCTTAAATTGACCAACCTGAGGGGAAAATTACTGCTGGTGCCCCACAAGTACTTCAGAAATAAACAGAATGATGAAAGTGCTTTAAAAACATAAATAGTAGTTAGAATTCATAAAATCATAAAGCAAGCATATGGTATGAGGACTACTAAAATGCATATAACACTTGAAAGCTTTTTTATGGTTTCAGAAAGAGCTCTTTTGGTTGTCACAGAAAAAGTAAATATTTTCATTCTTTTCAGAGCTCTCTCATTCCATTCCTTGTTTCCTTTTTCTTTTTTTCTTTTGCCTTCTCAGAGTCTTCTTAATTTGATGGGATGGGGGACCAACACCTGATGCACATAGAAAGCTCTACTTGGGAGCAGGAGATAACACTGCTAATTGTCCTCCTGTTGTTAGGTACATTCTTGAAGTCCTTCTGCAATGTCGGCATGGAGTTGATGTAATCCAAATTGAACAATCCCTGTGCGCATGTGTGCGTGAGCGAGATGCGATGGGCACTGCATCAGCTTCTGGACCAGTGAAGAACACACTTATTTTTAATGTGATACCCCAAGCATTGGTGATGCAGGATGCACTCCCACCATGTGTGTGTGTGTGTATGTGCATGCAGGGGTGTAAGCTTAGGGAAGGCAGCAAAACGCAGCATCCCCTCTCTTCTGCCAAACCTTTGGTGGGGCAGCTGCAGTCTCCAGCACTTGGAGCTATAATGGGATGGGGAGGTGAAGTTGCCACTGGAAGGGGGCAAAGGAGGAAGGCACGGAGTGGAGAAGTGGGGGGCCGGGCAGGGAGCGGGAGCCAGGGAGGAAGACACAGCTCCAGAGGGAAATACTCTGTGCTTTGCAGTTGCTTGTGTGGATAGAAACCAGATGGTGCGCTGGAACACTCGTTCGCTTGGGCGACGGTGGAGCCAAACATATGGTTAATGGTTAAGAGAAAGAGCTTTTCGAGCCAGGGCTTTGCTGACTGCCTCGCATTACAGATTGTTGCAGTGTGTCATTACATTGCCAAACTAAGTGCTTAATACCCGCTGCGGGCGCTGGGCAGGCATTTGCAGGAAGGATGCTGAGGCTCCCTGGTCAGGGTGGGAGGTTGACATCATGTGCAGCCCCCTGCCACACCCCCCCACGCCCCTTTTCCCCACTGAGCCCCCGGTAAATCTCCCCATTTACAAGCCCAAATCCTACAGTTGGCAGTTTTCTGTTCTAAGTGTCTTTAATCCATTTATTTCCAACAGCATATGATTCGTTTAGCCTTTTTTGTGCCTTTTTTTTTTGGTCCTCAAGCAGCCGAGTTCACTGAAGCTGCAGCACCACACTTACATGTCTGGCATCTGAAGTTCCTGCTCTGGGATCTTGGGGCAACACCATGCCCATGTTATCTAAGGAACTGCTGAGCTCATTCATCTCCTTTTCACGGCCCGCTTCCTTTTATTTTTAGCCAAATCTGTCAGGCCTGACAGGCGGGTAATTTGAGCCAGAGAAAGGGCAAAGCTCCAGGTCCTTTCCACAAAGCAATTCTTCTCCTCCCTCCTGGGAAGGCTCCAAACTTGGCCTGCTCCAGGCAGATGGATTTGTTGAGTCATGTGAGATCATTTACACAAAAACACAGCTAGGCAGTGAAAAGGAAAAAAAAGGGAAAGAAAAAAGAGAGAAAAAGGTGGGGGGAAGGGGTGGGAGAGCTTGCGCTGCCGGGGCTGCTGCAAGCGTAGGAAATGTGCTGCGAGGCAGCTAGACAGAGGAATGCAGCAGATTCATTCTTGTATAAGGTAATGTCTCGTTTACAGTACAGGGTGGAGCCAACACGGAGGAGAAATCACTTGAAAACAGATTACTCATTTAAAACAAAAATTCTCCTTAAAATAAATAATAAAAATAAAAAAAACCAACAACCGAACCAACAAGCAAGAGGCATACGCGGGCGCACAACAAAGACGGCGTTGTTGACAGCACTGGATTACAGTAGCGGTAAACTCCGGGTTGGGAGGTTGCTGGAAAATGAGTTTGCTCCATGATGCAACCGGAGTTTGCTTTGTCTGGCCGCCAGTGCAAGCGGGTCAGCAAAGACTGGGAGCACGACGGCAACAGGGCATGCTTCGCTCCATCCAGCATTGGTTTCAGACGGTGGGGAGGGATGGAGGGAGCAATGAAGGATTCTGAGTGGGCCGGCTTGGATGGGGCATCATTAGCAGCGAAAATGAGGGGGGATGTGCATGGAGGGGGCGGGAGAGAACCTCTTCTTGTTTTGGTTTTGAGCTGGTTCTGGCATTAGCTTCATTGCATCAGAGAGTAAATTGCATTTATTCAGTTGAATGTGAATTTTGTTTTCGTTTGCAACCTGAGCTAACCCCAGCATGTTGGGTTTGGGTTTTTTAAGTGGGTGGTAAGAGAGAACATGAAACTTGGAGCTTTTCAGATCTTGTTTCATCCTAGAGAATTAGGTTGGGTTAATTTATGCAGTGTTTTAACAAGATGTGTTCAAACCTTTAAATAGACTGCATTTAAGTATTGTTAATATAACTCCCAGTTACTCCAGTTTTCGTAGCAAGGCAGTATCTGAATATTGATAGTTTGCCCCAGTGATGATTAGAAATCAAGAGTAAGAGCAGAAACTGGAACTGGAAATGGTGGAAAACATGCAATAAGACAAGTCCAATGTAGAGCATTTCCTAAGATTGTCAGCTACAGTTGCAGAACTTGCAGGAGCATGTAAACATGAGTTTGTATTTTAACATGACCCTTTCCCCTGCTGAGCAGTGTCTTCTGCAGACTCCACAGCAATGTCTGTTGAGGTGCTTTTCTCTGGGGAGGGAAGGGTTTTTCTGGAACTCGCCTCCCTCTAACTTGACCTTGTCTTTCCCTTTTTGTCCTCCTGCTTCTTTTTTACACTTTTGTCTGAAAGATGGCTTTCCCAGCCTGCTTGTCCTGCCATACTGTGCCGTTGAGCACAGCACGTTCAGTGTGAGGAGAACCTTCACCTCTTGTGCTTACCAGTTTTCTCACTTAGTGGAAACCTTTTGTGTTCTGTGTCTCTTGATCAGGCTGCCTTGTTACTTACATTGAAGGAGCACTTGGCAACACCCCAAGTCCCAGCTGGGGTCCTGCACTGCAGAAACCCACAATGGGGTCCCTGCTGCTCAGCTGATGTCTGGTGTGAGGATCAGCAGAGGGATAAAAGTATAAAGATGAGACGTACAGCCAGATTTGGGACCTAGATGTTGCGATAAGCTGTGGCTGTAGCACAGTGGCTTTTATCAGGGAATTGCTGTAGATTGCTCTGAGGTCCTCAGAAAGGTCCTGGAGCATTGTTATTTATTCTGTTTGCATAGTTACTATAACTTTCTTTCCCTTCTTCCCCAAAATACCTAATTATTCTACATTTTCTGTTGCTGTGAGCAACATTTCCTGTTGTTACTCAGAGCTGCAATTCCAGTTCAATTCTCACTTTGTAAAGCTAATCTCTCGGTAGCGGGTGTGGGATTTTCAAAAGAAAAGACATTTTTGAAGAGCTAGTTTTTAAGATTTTTGTCTTAGTGGGCAACTCTGAAAAACTCCTTTTTTTAACTGTCCACATTTGTTATTGGTTGAAAACTCAATAGCTTCATGTCTATTTATGGCACTTAGAAGTCTTGTAGATTTTTAATTCCCCTGCAGAGTGCCCCGCTCCTCAACGTCTCCTTTCTCTGTTTCAGAGATGCCACGTGTGTTGTTCTTTGCATCTTTACGTCAGACAACCGGCTTGACTAGACAGGTTTCGGGAACTGTTCATGACCTGTCTATCGGGAAAATCAGCCTTACTCTTCCTTCCCCCTCTTTCACAGCCGCTCAACTTCCTCTCCTTCTTCTAAAAGCGTGTTGTCTATCAGATGCTATCAACCCCCTAATTCTTTTATCTCACTTCTCCTATCGTTTCCATTCTTCTATCTGTCTCATGATTAGACTAGAATTTTCTCTGCTACTGGTCTCTTCCCTCCTCACTTCCCTCTACTGTGGCGCTACCTCCTTTGGGGTCTAAGGAAGGATGAATATGAAGTTCATACATGTTGTATCATGTCCCGTGCATAACATCAGTTTGCACAGGTAGAGGACATCATCTATGGCAATTTTTCTTTCATTGCTACCTTAAGCAACTAATTCTCCATCTGGGCTGGAGGATGAGCAGGAGGCTCCCACCCAAGCTTGGTGAAGGTGGCACTGAGAACCTTCTGCTGAGTTTGCTCAACCTCCTTATGGTGTGCCAAGGAGAGATGCTCTGACAGAGAGGTAACCCTCTGTGTTTGCCCTCATGTTACCCTCTTGGAAGGATTGGATAGTGATTCGCTCCCTAAGAAAACTAATTCCTGGGATGAGTGGGGCAAGTGTTCATTTATGGGACTTAGAAAATCACCTCAAAATAAATAAATCTCTAGCCTGACACCTTCACCCTAAAAGAAAATCATGGAAGTTATGGTGTGGTGATGGCAATTTCCTCTTCTTCATGTATTCAGCCAGAGGGCATCCCATGGGAGAGGTGAGATTTATTCTAAACAGATTAATCTAAATTTCTGTGTAGCTTAAAGTCTATGTAAATTTTCTCATCCAACAATGAATTAGTGCCGTGGTGAAGCACAGGACTGTTTTCAAAACCTAGCTGTTTTCTGGATGCGGCCAAATCCCATTAGCTGTGATTTCCCTACTTCCATTTTCCTCCTGTTGAGCCTTCTGGATAGCATCTTCTCTTGGCATCTTGTTTGCAGAATCTGCTGTGAAAATCTCCCAGTTGCTCCATTCCTCTTAACGTAAGGGAAACTTAGGAAGCAGCTTATTACCTACTCATCATCTGACTTCCATTTCTGCTAGAGCATCTCCTTTGGCCATAGACCAAACAAACTTACTTGTCTTTCCCTTCCATTTGGTCAAGCACAGCAGAGGTTAAAGTTCTTTTGGAGATTAAACTTTGCTTGTTGGTTTAGTTAGACATCAATCCAGATAGCACATTGTATATAAAATTGGCTTGTTGAATTCCCTTGTGGCATCCTAAGGGAACCTTGAGAGTTGTCTTAGAGTTTCTAGCAAGGATGTCCTAGCACCCTCTGATGCTGCCTTAGCAGTACAGTAGCAGGTTTTTCAAGTTTGTATTAAAAATTAGTTGTTCTAAGGCTCTGTTCACTCTATTAGATTTTCACTGAGAGTTTCTGTAACATCACTAACTGCTAATGTGCTAGTTTAGCTTTTTGCCTTGATTTTATAACAAATTAAATTGGTGTCAGCAAAAGCCTCTTCTAATCACACACTGCAGAAATATCTTCTCTTAACCTGTTTGCAGCCTTCATACAGCTAATGGGAACATACTGTTGCTTCTTGATAAATTCATTCATGTTTAATATCTATTTATGTGCCGTATTTGGCTTTTAAGTGCATGTATCACAGGTCTTCAGGCATTTTGGTGGCTAAATAGCTGGGATTAGACACTCCAGTTACTCATGCTGCTTGTTTTCCTATGTTCATACTGATCTATGGATGTTACACAAATATTTTCAGTTACAGCCCTGTCAGATTTGTTTAAGGAAAAGAGATGTCCTCATTTTTCAGAGAGGTTTATCTGTGAATGGGTGGAAACGTATTAATGTTTTTTTCTTACTTAATCAAATTCTTAGTGGTAAGATGAAAGGCCTACTATTACCTGCAAAGGTACAACTTGCTTTGGTAGGAGTGGAGCAATTTTTTTTGTATATCCACTTCTCTAATCACAGCCTATAAGGACCCTAGAGTCCCGCTAGTCGACACTTCCCTTTCTGCAACTGGTGAAAAATCAGATTTAAAATGCATTTAACTGATGGTCTGTTCCACATTTAATACCTCTTGATTAGTGTGGTCACAGTGTAAATAAATACATTTGATGACTTCCTGGATCGTGCAAATGTCGGATATGCTTCTCCTTCATCAGAATACTCCTTTTATCAAAGATAGCTGCTGTTACAGAGCCCCGAGATGCTGATTAGGTAAAAGGGAATGCCATATATGGGAAAAAAACTCGGCACCCACAAGGTAGCATCTTATTAGAAAATAATGAGATTTCTTTCAGAAGTTCAGCTTGTTTTCCTCTGTTTGAATATTTTCTGAAAATTAATAGTAAAATTCTGAAAATGAAACTTGTTTTGCCTTCTGGGTGGATGGCATAAGTAATTAATATAGGATCTCTCTCTAATTGGATTTAAGTTGTTTGCTTATTGGCTTCCACACAGTAGCACGAATGGGTTTGAAACCTCTGTGGTAGGTCTGGACTAGTCTAGGCCAGCTCGGACTTGTTGCTGTCCTTCTTGATGCCATTCACTACGGTTAACTGTGTCTGGATGGATGGCAGAACTCAGAGAATCCTCCTCCTTGGATGTACCACTTGGCCACAAGCATCAGTGAAACCCCTTCTGCAGCCAGTGATGTCATAGGCAGTGGCACCCAGTAGGGTCCTTCCTGGGGAGGACGTCCAGGTACCGCTGTGCTGCCAAAGGTATGCATGGCACAGCCAGACCTACTCAACTGTGTCATTTGAGAGCAAGAGGTTAAAAGGACATGGGTAAACCACGGTCTAAAACAGGCTCTTGCATCTCGCAGATCTGTTCTTGAATGACACTCATTTGGTTACACAGCTCAAATGTAGCAAGAGTTTCATCCCTGCCCACAGGCTGGCAGTCACACGCTCAATGAGAAGTTATTTTTCTGCTGGTTTTGCCCCTTGTGAGTGTTGTCGTGGGAAATAACAGCAAATTAAGGGACAGAGGTTTGTGGGGCATCATGGCCTGTTCACTGTTTAAATCAGAGACAAAGGGGGAGAGAAGTTCATGCCCTAAACTCTGGAGACTTTTTAGTATTGAATGCTAATGTTAGCCCTGAAGCATCAATGAGTTGAGCTCAAAGTGCCTCATTTAGCCTTTATAAGGAAACACTGGATAAGCATTGCTGGAGGAGTGGTGATAGCAGGGAGTTCCCATATGCATGCAGTGGCACTTCTAGAAGAACTAAAGGTGTTTTTTTCCAAACAGAAGTGGATACACACATGAGCTGCTGGCACATATTTTGATTTTCAGTACAGTAGGTGGCAGGAGAGACAAAGTGACAGCTTGGTTGGAGTGACTACTGGTCCACGCGCCACAGTTACAAATGAAGGTCTACACCCAATGCCGGGGATTGACTGCAATGCCAGGTACTTTTATGAGATCTGTCATCTGGTGTGATCAACATAACAAGATGGGAATATTTGACACACATATTGCAATGCCCTCATGTTAAATGCCACACTCTGTGCTGTGTCATGTGTTCCTATGATGTCTTCTGGTAGGTGTTACAGACTAAGGTTTTGTTGTAGCCTAAGCTAGTCCACATTATGCCTGCTCATCCTCTTTCCCTCTTGACATTGTCCTTGGCCAGGACTTCTCTCATTCCCTCTTGCACCAGCATTTGTTCCTGCAAAGCTGACCATAAGATGCTTGATGGAGTGAAGCCAGTCAACAGCCAACTTTTAGTTACAAAGATGTAATTGGATTTTGTGCAACTTGGCAGAAGCATCTCACCTCATGGTCATGAGGTCATGTTTAGGTAAAGAAGCAAGTGAAAAGAAAAAGGGACTGACAGATTCAGGCTATAGAGCTACACCCTTGATATCTACCACCCCCGTCAAACAGGATGGAAGGGATGATGAAGTATCCATTCTTTAATGCATAGTAAAGTAGACACTGGGCACTTCTCTAAGCCATCACCATGGTCTTTTCCAACCTTACTGATTCTGTGATTCTGTGATTTAGCATCATATACAGTAGCCTTAAAAGCCTGAAAAACATATCCTTTTAAAGCATGAAAGAGTCTTTCCTAATGGAGAGGCAAACTGAAGAAATGAAATTAGTTATGTTTTCCCTTTGTCTCTTAGACATATGTCTCCGTTTTAAAGGCAAAAAGGTTGTCCTTCATCCCATTTCAGTTAGGCTGAACAGATTGTTTCCTTTCTTACTTATGGGACATTTGGTCTCCCACTGCACGCAAGGACAAAATCTGCTCTGGTGTTTGTGTCACTTGAGCAAAGTCAATGAAATTGTGCTGGTAAAACAGTGAAGGTGATTCATCTCTGCGTTTGTAACTGGAGAAAGGAGGCACTTTTGTTCATTGATTTAGAGGGAGCTGGTGTATGGCTGAAAACAGCCCACCTGTTGGCTGTGCTTTTTTCCCCAAGGATTGTTCTCTGAAGGACTTTCGGTCATGGTGGAAACAACTTCATTGTGCAGGCCTGCCTTAGAGCCAAAAGGAGCAGACAGTATTTGATTCGTACTTGTCAGAGGAACTTTTAGGATACATAGCAGCTTCCAATGATGACTTTAGCCCTTCTTTTATCTGTACTTAGACATAAACTTTGAATACTGGCATATCCAAACATGCATGATGACCTAAATTCTGCATCTTCATATGATGTAAAGCCCCGTTGAGCAACTCCATTACTTATACAGTCATACCTCCCTATTCGCTGGTTACAGGTCTTCTGCATGTCCCATGAAATGCCCAATCCATGAACACAGGCGGGCCATGAATATGGCAACTTATTGCCATGAGTATGGCAACTTTGCAACACTGCAGCACCCCAAGCCCCCTATGGCAGCAAGGGCCATCGGTGCCAGAGCTTTTTTCCCTTTAACTGCAGCGGTTAGGATATGCCCGACGGTCCCCAGGAACAGGAAGTTCCCGAGCTCATTCCGCAGGCGCTGCACTGCAGGAGCACTTTCCCTGGGGTTATGCATATCACCAGGTGTGCCAGGCGCCCAGCCCCTGGGGACAACACAGCGCTTGACACCTGTATTCTGCTGCAGCTAGCATGCCTTCTGCCACCGTCATCACCTCCCTCAACTGTAGCTATGGAAACCATAACACAGACACGCATACGCACTCAGGCTCCTGGCACGGGCAGATGGATGGCCCAGGCTGCCTGCTGGGGCAGAATGGAACCACGCCGTGCTGTGCGTTACAGTAGATTTCCCTGCTCCTGGCATGGGTGG